>LTAE01010415.1:0-16880 GCA_001647135.1 Pontederia paniculata
TATTATGGCAGTTATCCTGGGCTGTTATGGCAGTTCTCCTAACCCTCCAACTGCAACAAAAAAGGAAAGAATTCAAATTTCAAATGTTCAAACAACTAAAATCATAAAATTTGGTCAAAACCTTCTTAAATTCCCAAAATCCAATAATGATGATACTGAATATTCAAAAAGTAGAAAATGGAAATAATTCAGTACAAATTGTTCACGAAAGTGGTTATTGGGGTAAGCTTTTTGGTAATGGGGTCAACCTAAATAAGTATACCTTTTTCTGTCATCAAGGTGCATGATGTCAATTTTCTCGGATTACATTAAAGAAATAATGGAGGTTTTTAGGACGATTTCTTAGCTTATGGGTAATCGTTTGATAACTCCCTGCACAATTTGAAGAAGGTCATGTAGAGGTGTGAAGAGACGAATTTGATTCTAAATTGGGAAAAGTGTCACTTTATGGTGACACAAGGGGTAGTGCTTGGACACATTGTTTCAGAGAGAGGCATAGAGGTAGATAGAGACAAAGTCGAAGTTATTGAGAAGTTACCCTCACCTATTAATGTCAAAGGAGTATGAAGCTTCCTTGGTCATGAGGGATTCTATCGAAGATTTATTAAAGACTTCTCCAAAATATCGAAGCCAATGACCGACTTGCTGCATAAAGATGCTAAATTCCATTTTGACAATCACTGCCTTTAAGCGTTCAACAAAATAAAGGTTGCTCTAGTTTCAGCTCCTATACTCTAGTCACCAGATTGGAACTTTCCTTTTAAAATTATGTGTGACGCTAGTTTATCACACCCTGGGAGCTGTACATGTCATTATCTACTATGCCAGCAGAACATTAGACCATGCACAACTAAATTACACCATGACTGAGAAAGAATTATTGGTAGTTGTATATGCTATTGATAAATTCGGACCCTATCTCGTGGGTTCAAAAACTATGGTGTACACTGACCACATGGCTGTGAAATATTTGTTGCAGAAGAAAGATGCGAAACCCAAGCTAATAAGATGGATTCTGCTATTATAGGAGTTTGATTTGGAAATTAAAGACAAGAAGGGAGCTGAGAACTCTGTTGCAGATCATCTGTTAAGATTATAGAAACCCCTCGAAGATTGTTCTATCCTGATAAATGAAGACCTCCCTGACGAAACAGTCTATGCTATCATCAACGCGAGACAACCATGGTACGCCAACATAGCAAACTTCTTAGCTCACCAACAAGCATTTGGGAAGGGATTCATATTACCTGAGATGACGTATTAAGGAAAGAAGAAACTGTTTAGTGAGCTCAAACACTTTTAGTGGGATGATCCTATGCTTTTCAAGAGATGTTCAGATGGACAGTTTCGAAGGTGTATCCCATAATCAAAAGTTCCCAGAATAATTGGACAATATCACAACTCTGCTTATGGAGGACATGGAGGAGTGCAAAGAACAACTACCAGAATACTTCAAGCTGAGTATTATTGGCCTATTATCTTCAAGGATGTGAATGCCTACGTGCGGAGCTATGATCAATGTCAGAGGACATGAAATATTTCGAGAAGGAATGAGATGCCATAGACCAAAATGCTTGAAGTTGAACTCTTCGACGTTTGGGGAATCGACTATATGCGACCGCTCCCAACATCCGACAAATTCAGGTACATACTTGTAGCTGTTGGTTACGTTTCAAAATGGATTGAAGCTATTCCCACAGTGAATTATGATGCCGCCTCAGTTAGAAAACCCTTCGAAAGGTCATCTTCCCATGATTTGGTGTACTCAAAACCGTTATTAGTGACAGAGGCAAACACTTCGCAGAAAGACAATTTAAAAACATGCTACACAAGTATGGAATCTATCACAGGGTAGCAACTGCTTATCACCCTCGGACAAGCGCCCAAGTGGAGGTTTCCAACCGTCAGATCAAGACAATTTTGGAGAAGATTGTGTCAAGATCAAGGAAAGACTGGCCGTGTAAGCTAGATGAAGAATTATGGGCATGTAGGACAGCCTATATGACAACATTTGGTGCCACACCCTATCAGTTGGTTTATGGGAAATCCTGCTACTTACCAATGGAAATGGAATACAAGACATACTACGCTGTGACGCAACTAAACCTAGACTTGAAGAAAGTCGAAGAAAATAGAAACCTACAGTTAGCGGAGTTAGAGGNACTTACCAATGGAAATGGAATACAAGACATACTACGCTGTGACGCAACTAAACCTAGACTTGAAGAAAGTCGAAGAAAATAGAAACCTACAGTTAGCGGAGTTAGAGGAATTGAGAATGCAAGCCTATGAGAATGCAAAAACTTACAAGGAAAGGAACAAAGTTTGGCACCACAAACGCATCCTCAACAAGCAAATGAAGTCAGATCGCGAGTCCTCCTATTCAACTCAAGACTTAAGTTATTTTCGGGCAAACTTAAGTCAAGATGGACTGGCCCATACATTGTCACCAAAATATTTGATCATGATGCAGTAGAGTTAACTTCATAATAGTGGCATATTTTCAAGGTTAATGGACACCATCTGAAGTTGTAACATTCTGAAACTGGAGTGCCTGAAAGAGAAACTATCACGCTCAAAACAATAGAAGAGACATAGCAGAAAAGAATGTCTAGTCAGGGACATTAAACCATGACGCTTATTGGGAGGCAACCCAGACTAACTTCTAATAGATTACTTGTTCTTTGTCTGTGTATATCAGATCGTGATCAACGATATGCAAAGCTGTGACAAATGCTGGAAGAAGAACCGTCTCAGCGCTGGGCTAGAAAATTCTAATCTCTTGCCTATGCCCTGCCGACGTCATCCCTCAATCACAGCACACCTTTTATGGCAACCGAATTACAGTTCTCTCCATCACCTCCCACTAATTCGCTCATGCCCTTTCCTCTTCACCTTTACCCTAAAACCTCCATCTTCCCATAAATTGTTTTTCCCCACCTCCCTCTTCGCCGGTTATGGTCGCTACCCGAGCTCAAGCAACCGGATGAACGTGGCGACATAAGTACAAAGGGAAGAAAGGAACCGACGTTGACCCGTACGACATCGATTTCGAGTCCTCATCGACTTTCGAATCACCGGTTATCGCCGTGCAAAGCCGTAGCACAACAGTACTCGCACCCGCTCCTCATCTCATCCTAGAAGTTCACCCCCTACACACTATTCCACCACCACCTACTATGGTGAGAGAGAAGATGGCGAAATCGCAACCGGCAATGGTGATGTTTTCAGTAAAACCAGCGACGGTCAAATCCCCATCGAAGCAGCAATCTTCTTCGACCTCTGCAACCATCGCAAATTAGCGTGCGCACCGATGAAGGTGACTCCTACGCCATCTGCGCTGCCTGCGCCACTCACATCAACTGTCAAGCAAGCAACGACAAGGAAGAAGCTACCAATAAAGAGAGCCGCTGGAACATCATCGACGATGGCAAAACCATTAAGTTCGTAGAGGGACCGACCTCTCCCAAATGTTCCCAAAGTTCCAACGTGAGAGTTTGTACCCGCACGACCTTCGATCACACCACCATAGGAACTCATAGCAATGAGCTCTCCTCAACTCCCCAAGAAAAAACCAAAGAAAGCGCCCCCGAAGAAAACAACAAAGGTTCCAGAACTAGTAGTCGAGGAGGAGACTGACACCCTGCCTTCAATGATGCATGCGAAGAGAAAGTCGACCAAGGCGAAATCTATCGCAACGCTCACTGAAGAGTCAGCAATGGCCCTAGAGAAAGAACTTCCGCCGCTGAAGTCGAAGAAAGCCGCTCCTGCAAAATCTAAGATGAAGGCGGCACCACCAAAGCAAAAGATGAAGAAATAACCACCACCTCAATCGGCGGATGAATAGGAAGAAGATGCTGATCTACAACCCCTCGTCAAGAAGCCACTCAAACACATCAAGGCTATGGCGCTGGAGGTTGTGACGCCGGAGGCTGTGATAAAGGAAGAAAAGCTCGCGGCTGAAGACTTTGCAATACCATCCGTGGAGAAAGAAGAGGAAGCACCTGAAGAAGAAGAAGAAGAAGAAGAAGAAGAAGAAGAAGAAGAAGAAGAAGAAGAAGAAGAAGAAGAAGAAGAAGAAGAAGAAGAAGAAGAAGAAGAAGAAGAAGAAGAAGAAGAAGAAGAAGAAGAAGAAGAAGAAGAAGAAGAAGAAGAAGAAGAAGAAGCACCTGTAGAAGAAGAGAGAGCACCATCAGAAGAGGAACCACCGATGAGGAACATCAGTCTCCAGTGAAGGATGCACAAGAGATAGAAACACCAGCACAAATCGAGACTAGCGAGTTAGAAGTGCCACCGGAGGACATACCTCCACAGAAGTAAGATATCACACCTCCACAGCCTGTCGACGAACACCTTTAGGAGGAACCACCAACTATACCTCCACAACAACAAGAGATACCTGCTGTCACACCCCAACAGTCAGAGGAGTCAGAAGAAAATTCTGAGGATACCGAGTCCGAGACCTTACCGGATGCTGAGGCCTCGCTTGAACAGCCCGGGGCCGAACCCTCCTCCACTTGACTAGACACTCCCCGTGGGTTGGCTGCAACACTAGGGATAGTGTTGGGTTAAGTCCAAAGAGGGGTCATGGTATGATCAGAGCATAGCGCGCCTCACATCTCTAATGCCGCAGACCCACCACCTCTGACACTGAAGAACCTTAGGTAACGACCCTTCTGACCCAACTCCTAACAGAGCAGCGTAAGCACTTAGCACTTCTGGAGGCACTCATCCTCCAAACATGAGACCTGAAGGAGGACAATCGCCAACTAAAGGAGGACATCTTTAGCAAGCTGGAGAAACTGAACGAAGAATCAGAGTAGGAAGACGAGAGCTCCGAGGATGAACCCTCCTCCACTTGAGCGGCCACTCTCCGTGGCTTGGCTGCAACATTGGTGACAACATTGGGTTAAGTCCAGAGAGGGGTCATGGTATGATCAAACTCTCCCATGAAAATCTTGAAATCTTGTTGAATACATGTCATCTGCTCTTGGTCTCAAATTTTGTTTGCCATGTCATCTGCTCTTGGTCTCAAATTTTGCTTGCTTACTGTTACTGTTGTTTTTGCTGATCTGTCATCACAACTTGGAACAATCGTTATCACACCCTATCACCTGTCTGGAAAATATTTTTTCACAACCCTTCTGTTGGAATAATAGTTTTGTTACATGCACTTGCGTACACTATGGCTTGCTTTATTTATTCTCAACTTATGAATAATGCAGTATTACGTCCAAGCCATGTGTAATATTAGGCTTTATTGTATCACTGCATCTTGATGGCTACTTGATTTGATTGACTGTACTTTTGAATCAAAGCTCTCTGTGCTAAACATGTCTGCTTACCACAACCCTATTTTTTTATGCTCAAGAATTTTATCATCCTACCAAGTATCTGACCCCGACAAAAGAGCACAAGTCTAAGTCTTCCTTGCCCCCTTGCCATGGATAAAGTCATGTTTTTCTTTTTACTGAATAACTACTCCTCTGTCTTTCCACTTGGAAGTGTCAAGAGTATTCTTTCTAGCAACCCATGCACCTACCCGAGTATTCTCGAAAGAAAGGGATGGATAATGCCACGGGGAACTTATCTCTCACCCCCAAATAACTACTCATCTGACCTTCCACTTGGAAGAGTCAAGAGTATGCTGTTTCACAACACTCTTAGCATCCTCACTAAGTATTCTCGAAAGAAAACATGAGGATATGCTAAGGGAAGTTTGTCTTTTTGTTTTCACACCCCTGTATCTGAAAAAAAGAGAGAAAGGGAAAGGGCAAGGACAAGGAAAGGAAAAAAATATTGAAAAGAAAAAAAAGTATGCTCTAAAACAAATAGAAAATCGTGGAGGATATCTTGGTCATGCTCGAAAAGTAATTCTTTTGCCTAACTAGTGGGTGTAACATGTAGATTGTGAGGTTGTAACTCTATGTTACATTTAGCTAAAGTTTCAGTGATTCTTAGGCGCAGTTCTATTCAATCTAGTTTGAGTAAATTGCAGCGTACTCTTGAAAAAAAATATGATTTTCAAAGTATGTCTTGTTACCTATGCTATGGTCTTTGCATTTGAAAATGTGCGCCTTAATCTTAATTCAATTGATTAAGGACAAGCAAAGGTTCAAGTCCGTAGAGGTTTGATGCATTGCATCAAATGCATATTTTAAGTCCCTTTAAGTTGTGATTCATATCGTTTCTACATCTTTCTGTGAAGCTCGAGTCCCATTTGTTGCTAAGTTCCAATCTTTATCAAGCATGCACCTTCATGAGCTTAAACCTGTTATTCTATACATTTAGGACGTTTTGATGCTGCTTTGACCTTCTATTTCAGGAACTACAGAAAATGAAACTTCACACCCTTGCTGGATACTGGATCACAACCCTGCACGAGGAAATCGCCTGACGATAGAAGATGCCAAAGATGAAAGGAATCTGCCAGCTCATGATTGCCAGTACATAACAGACGAATCGGAAGGGAATAATCCTGGGCTGGACAAAAGGACACCTGTCACATGGAGGCCACTAATATAAAAGGACTAGGGAAGGAAGGGAAAGGGTATCTCCAACATCTTTCCTCATTTCGCTCACCAGACAGCTTTCCATTCCACGTTCCACGAGCGCCAAAAGGAGATCACCTACCATATTTGAACGACATCACCGGAGAAGACGACGAACGACATCTGATGCCTTTTTTGATCGACAACAGGAAGAACAATGAGAACCTCTAAATATTACTCTCTTTGTTATTCGATGAACATGCTTTGCAAGTAATAGGATAATCTAGAGTTTGCAGTAGGAGATGATGGATTTGAATTTCTATCTTGGTTTCTGAACTTGATTGAACTATTTCTGGCTTTCGTATTTTATGAACTTAACTTTTAATTTCATTATTGGATCGATTGTAGTGAAGAGTTTCGATTTTTTTGAAATTGGATGTGACTGAACCTCAATTCGATCTTTATTCTTGATACTTTTGTTATTCATCGGATGATACGTCCTTGACCAGAGGCGTTCGTGAAGGCAGGAGGTTGCGATATTTCTATATCCGATGAACTGTGTTTGATTCACTATCATCGACAGTTTCATACCCTTGCAACTGCAATGAATCTCTTTTACTATCCTTAGTGTTTAGGGCGTTGGAGGACTGACCATCCCATTCACCTACATACAGTTGTATGGCGCGCTCCATTACTGGGACTACAACCTGTGATACATGAGCTGTATGCCGAAAGACCCTCAGTTCGGTAGCAACCATTTGACTATCCTAGATAGGTTCCGAGACTTCTTCACAATCTTGGCCGCTTGACTGCAGGGGAAAAGTGAATTAGATCTTTTGAAAAGGAATCCATGATTCCTCTCTTCACCGAAACTAGATTTAGTATTTTAAACCTCATGTATTAGTGTTGATCCAATCCGACATCTCTGAAGTCTGCTAGCTCTAGAGTTCCTTCACACCTCTGTTGTTATCTTATATGCGCAGTCGTGATTTATTGTTATCTTATCTTATTTCTGCAATCATATTAAAAACCCCTTAGATAATCCATATTTTTGTTCTGTAGTCTAGATCTATGTCACATGTACACCATTGATATTGCTATTTTTGGTTTGTGTTTAAATCAGATGTTATTTCCCGAACATTGCTTTTGCCTCCCTGTGGATTTGATACCCTACGTACTGCACATGATGTTCTGTATACTTGCAGAATATGTTGTGTTGTCTAGAACTTTTTAAAACCCGATCTCGTCTATTAAGATTCACAATCTTGCATTTACGCTGTCACAACCCTACTCTTGGGTTGTGCTACCTGATTTTGAATATCACACTAGACACATATTCATCAGTCACGACCCGTAAGTCCTAACCCTTGGTCGATTGAACACTCTAGTGCCTCTATCTACGGGCCGTTAGGTCCCATTACGACCTTAGCTACACATCGTAACACCTACCATCATGAGCCGTAATATACCATAACGACCCGTAAGTAAAACATTGCTAGACCAATTACCTCGAGTGCACTCGATTTATGGGTCGTTACATTTCTCATGGGCCATAACGATATGAATTTATCACACCTGCCGCGCATCTATCAACTAACTACATTTAACACTCCATGACGGAGCATCACGGGGCATGATGTGGTCATCATGGTTTTTGAGGCATTTATTGTCCATTATGCCCCATGGTTTTTGAGGCATTTATTGCCCATTATGACCTGTTATAGACTACTTTTGATCGGATTCAACGCCATTACGCCCCATGACACGACTCACGACGCGACAACATTTATGGCATTAACACCTCGTTACTCGGGTGACGCCTCGTGACTCTGCGAGTTGAGCATTCAGCTTTGATTGTTACGACCCGTAACAACTCTTCACGACCCGTAACAACTGCTATTTTTTCGCATATATACTAACCCCATTTGTAGGAGTTAAGCACTGGCGATCCATTTTTTCCACCTTGCTTTCGGCGATTTCTTGTGCAATTTTTGGCGTTTGGCAGGTCGTTCAAAATCTCTCATCGCCGACTACCTAGGTGGACCTCCTGCATCATCGCCGATGTAAAGCAGCAAAACCACATGAAGAAAGGCGATCATCTTCTCCGACTCCGGCGAGCGCGACTTATATCTGCAACCATCACGACCCGCTCGAGGGCATAACAGGCCGTGACTCTGAAGACGACGCACATTCAAGGGCCGCAATATCCATTACGCGGCGCAACCTCTTCCGTCACGTTCCGGAACCAATATTAGGCCCTGTGACCCTCTAAAGCAATGTCGGCGCACCTTCATAATGCCTCGCAACGATCATCATGAACCGCAACATTCATCCTCATGGGCCGTAACATCACTTCACGGCCCGTGACAATCTACCGAGCAAGACCTGCAGCCCCGGCCTCAGTCGTTAAAGTGCCTAACGCCCCGCAACCTTCTCTCTCATGACCCATAACAACTTATCACGGGCCATGATCAAATGGCGAGTTTCAGCCGTCCTCGCCGCAAGAAGATGTCGACATGCCGACTCCAGGAGGACCCCATTCCGCAGGAGCAGGCGCTGCCTCCCGCCTCAGAACTTAATCAGAAGCCGATAAAGATGGTGTTCAAGAAGATTGACCATCGAGTGTGGGAGGGAGCCCTTGGTCTTCTCCAGATTGGGCCCACTCGCTTTTCTCACGATGCAACCATAATGGAGTACAACCTGAGGGACTTCGCCCATCAGCTGTTCGACAACATCGGCCTCAACTATTTCATCCCCAGTGGTGGCCCACGTATGAGTTTATTACTCTCGAGTTCCTGAGTTCTTTTGAGGTCAAGAACCCGATCGACGACAAGAGGCATTCTTACTCTTTCCAGCTCTACAACATGAAGTTTTCTCTATCTCTAGCAAAGTTTAATGCAGTTTACCAGTTTCTTATGAGGGGCATATGCGGGTACCAAAAGATTTTGATGCAGCAGATTTCTGGAGGAGGATCACCGGGGCTGAGCACTTAAATTAGCAGACGATGAAGAGCACCATGATCAAGAATCTAGTGTTCCGCTATGTGCACCAGATCCTCTCCAACACAATCTTTGGGAGGGGCGACAACGATGGCTCGGTCACAAAATCCGAGCTTCTCTTCATCTACTGCATGGCCACCCACACTCCTGTCAATGTGGGGGCCTTTCTGGCGAGAACCTTCCATAAGGCATCTAAGAAGGACAAGGTGATGATCGTCATCAGTGCTCTTATCACTCCCATTGCCCACACTTGAAGCTCAACATGGAGAATATGGATTAGGTGGATGACACAGTGTTTCTGGATCATCACATTGTCACAGTGATGAAGCTTGGGGGAATTCGGAGGAGCACCAATGTATTCTTCTTTAAGGACTCCGATTTCATTCTATCATGTTCTGAGTCAGAGAGGTTCGACCCCTCCAACTAAGACAACTGGATCATCCTGCCATCGGACGCACCTCGGACGCTCCCGATTGTTCCACCTCGTCATGTACCAGAGCCTTGCCACCAAGACCAATCAACTTACATGGACGTCAACCCTACTAATGTGCCTATTTCTTACGATTTTTTTGCTATGCAAACTATTCTGACTTCTATTCAGGGTGATGTTCGCGACATTCGCGCCTGCCAAGAGAGGGGCGGAGGCCATGGTCCGGCGTATGCATGACTACCATGTGGATCAGGGCTACTATGGTGCTTTTCTCTTCCACAGCCACTAAGACCCACCGCCATTTCCAACTCCACCACATGAGTAGACTAGGTCACATCTCTTTGTATTCTCTTTTGTGTCGTTTCATTTTGTTATCATGCATAGTTGTATCCTTCCTTCGGTTGGACCAAAACACTAAGGACAGTGTTCGGTTTAATCTTGGGGGAGTGCATTAACATGCATCATGTTTTCTTTTCTTTGTTGTATTGCATGTTTGCTTTATGTATTGCATATGCATCTTTGTTTGTATTGCATCATTATTGAAAAATCCAAAAATATGAGAAAAATCAAAACCCAAAAATATCATTCTTGTTGTCTCATGTCTTGGGTATTTTTCTGTCTGAAAGTATTGTTCAAAGACATCTTTGTTGGATATCGAAATTCTTCTGCTTTGAGTTTATCACTTATCACCTTAGTTGGGAATGTTTGGATCGAAGTTGGTTGCCAAGTACATTCTGACACTTAGACGACAATTTCTTGTTAGATATTTCATGTACTTTGTTAAGTATTGATAATATTTACTGTTCTATTAAACATATAAGTGTGTCTTGAGCTTATATACATGTGTATCTGAAAAATTCTATAAAATTTTGAAAAAAAATATGTGCTTGAGTAGTTGAGGAGGCTGTGACATGTGTTATCTGGAACTTTTGAGGGCTCGGGCAATTAGATCCGTAGGGGTTCATGCCTAGTGACCTAAGGCCATTTGGTCTAGGATCCACCGATCGAAAGCCTGCTACATGGGCCCCTTTGTGCAATATGGAGAAGAGTACTAACAACCAATTCACTACTTGATTCGAATCTTTACTCAAAATCTAGGAGTGTTCAGGCAAGTAAGCTCAAGGGGTGCTTCAACACCTGTTGCCCTAAGGCCATTTGGTCTGGGAGTCTTCAGTCCAAAACCCACTACACGGACCTCCTTGTGCAATCCTGTATGAAGGCAAGAATCTGAAAAAAAATAAAAGTGAAACAAGTATGAGAAAAAGAAGATTATGCAATAATCTTAGTATACACTTGTATTTTCAGTAGTGATGTTCTTATTTGATATACACATGATTACATGTTTGAGCTAAATTTGAAGGAGTTTAAATTTGTTTGAGTATCGGGATTCTATGCGGCTGGGTTAATTGGAAAGTGGAATGTTGACTTTTGTGATGAGTTTGTAAACAGTAAGGTAGGGGGAAAGTAGTTGTCTGCAGGATGGAAGCGATGATTTGAATTCCCATATTCTGAGTTTTACTTTGAACATTTCTTGAGGACAAGCAAATATCCAAGCTTGGGGGAGTTGATGTATGCATTTTATAACATATTTAGGGCTTGCATTAGGCACATTTTTGGATTGTTCTATCATTGCATGCATCTATTTTCTGCTTTATTTGATTATATTCTTCCAAGTCCGAAATCTACTCTTATTTGGTGTAATTTTGTAGGAAATCATCAGGAAAGAATTAGGAAGAGCTTAGATGGATTGAATTTTGAGAAAGGACCAAATTCCCGAGAAAAAACACAACTCTAGGGTTCATCACGGGCCATGATAGCTTGTTACGGGTTGTCACGAAGCCAACATCAGCAGAAGCAAAGTCCATCACGAGTCGTTATGAATGATTACGACCACTCCAAGGATTCACAAAGGCCACATCAATTTAGTTATGGGCCGTGATGTTTATCATGGGCCGTAAGTAGATCAATTGCTACATACTTTCAGCACATAACGAGCCGTCATGGAGTGTTACGGCTAGTCCTGGGAGTGTCAAATCGCACATGTAGAACTTCACGGGTCGTAAAACCATGTAACGGGTCGTTATGCCACCACTTAAGGGACATTATCAGAAGTTACGACATCTACATGAGCACCATCAATTGCAGAACATTTTATTACACGTAGTGAAGGGAGTCACAGGGCATAAGTCAGAGAAGAAGGCTTGACGATACCAGATCAGGGCCCGAGTTACGGGCCATAAGAAATTATCATGGGTCATGACATGTTGAGTAGAGAAGTTACCAGATGAACTTAAGGGTCGTGATATTCTATCACGATCGTGAGGAAGATACAAATGATGATGCTCTTGCAATTTCGAAGCGGTTCAATGACTAAGAAGATTATGATTTGATCTAAGACTATGGAGATCTGGTTTGAGAGTTGTTTTGTGAGATATGAAGGCTAGATGAAGTTTCAATCACCACCCTTGACCGAAAGGGGTTTTGATCATAAGGCTCACATGAAGACTCTATCTTCAGCCCTAGAAACCCTAGGGTATAAGTATACTTCATCTGCAACCTGAGAAGGGAGGCTAGGAGCCGTCAACTTGTACCTTGAAGTCAAAGAAAGAAGGTTTACTCCTGAAGGGCTGCTGGATGAGGAAGAGTTCGATCATCCGTTAAGGAGGTGTTTCTAGTTGTCTACCGTCCGAAAGATTATTTCCTATTCCACCTTATGTTGGGATGAACAATTTATCTATCTTAGTTTATGTAATTCTCTTAGGACGAATTTAATTTGTGGAAACTTGTCATTAGGTTTAGAATGATTCTATGTTTTTCAAAATTTTTGTTATCAATATTAATCATTCATTTTTAGAATCATGTTTGCCTGAGTTATAATTCTGTGTAGATCATTAACTGTGCGGTGTGATTGACTTCTTTGCAATTCATGACATGTTGCTTTGATCCGCTAAGGACAGAGTAGGGTATGGTCTGTTAGGTTAACCTGTGAAGGGTAATTCAATAGTCTAGGAATAGTATTGACTGTGTTCTGTGATATTAATCTGAAAAGTAAAACAGTTAAGGGCTGCTTGTTAGGTTAACATCATTAGAATAGTTGATTTGTCCGTTAAGGAAGATCATACCTAAACGTGTTCCTAATCCATCTGAAAGTAATTGTTGAGAGATTTCATGTGTTAATAATTTTTGTGAGAATTCTCAATGCATATGTTTTCCATACTATCATCTAGGCCCTAGTCATCACCCATTAATGTGCATAAATCGTGTGTTAGAAAATGAAGGTGATACCAGGTTTTAGAATGACAAGACTTGACAGTTCTGGACCTGGGAGCACATCGACAGAAATAAACAATCAACAAGTCTTAAAAATTAACCTAAACACACAATTCCAACCACAAGTATACGGTTATCCTTGTGGTATTTTAGGGTCGAATCCATAGGAAAATTAGAATTTCATAATTCAACCTCTCTATTCTACCATGAACCAAAATCAAGGAAAGAAATATTTTGTGCAAAAAATTAGATGAACTAAAACTTTGTTTAGATAATCAAAAGCCCTAAAGGATTGGTTATGCTTCTGATTATCTAAAATATTGATATGTGCAAAACATCAATAGTAAGAACTACAAACTATATGTTCCCAAATAGAATGGGTTGAGCCTCTCGGATCCCAACCTCCATGGAATTAATAGCTTGCAATTCACAACATAAAAATACGTATACAAAGCATATAACAAAAGGAAAGATTGAAAAGTCGAATGGAAACTCAAATGCATTAAAAGATAAGTTCATAGAGCAAGTAGGTATTCTCAAATCATCTCATGTCCATGCCTAATTGTTTAGCCTCTAACAACCATCAAACACATCACAACTAACATCATACAAGAGTTCATCATTGGGGATTAATACAAGTAAGAATCACAAAGCATAAACCAATGATACTCTCCAAATCTCAGCATCGCAACCTCCTTCTTCTTCTAATTCTCTTCTTTCCTCAACAATGGCGGTGGCTCCACTCGATGCTTCCTCCCAAATGCAAAACGAAACCCTTTCTTCTCCTTCATTTTGCCCTTTTATCGTCCTCTTCTTGTCCAATCCTTGAATGCCACTTGTCACCTTCACAGCCCTATCAATATTCCCTGAAAATTGCCCAGGAACCTTCCTCATTTGAACCACTAAAGCTGGTAGAGGAATCTATAGATTCTGTTTCATGTTTTGTCTTCTAGTAGCTTTTGGCAGGTAGTGGCAGCAGGTACCCCCATGTCTAGTCTTCAGCACAGGTAACCCCATGTACAATTCCCAGCACACATGTTGCTAGGCCTTGGGCAAATTCCTGCAGGAAAAATCAAGCATAAATCATTCTAAACTTTACAAAAAAGGGTCATGGGGGTAAAAATGTGTATTTATACCTAGGGAATTTCCAATGATGCAAGACGTAAAAAGGTGTGACAATATATGTAAATGATGCATAATTTCGTGAAAAAGTGTAGTCTTTGCGAAGGAAAATAATGAGTACATTCCCTGTCATCATAATTTCCCCAAACTTAAGCTTTTGCTTGTCCTCAAGCAAAGAATTAGAAAAAAATTAAGGCCAAATAAATACCAGTTCAAATCAGACACACTATGAACCTGTTATACTTACACAACTCCCCCCAATTGGTGAGATCCCATATGTTGTTCATGCATTTTCTTAGCCAGTTAGCCTCCTCCTAGAACCACTGAAACTCAAGCCTAGTGCACAACTAAAGATACAAACTCGATAATCCATTCCTTGACCTACAATCCTTGATGAGAAGTGAAAATGATGTTGGTTTACTCACTAGCAAAAATGGGTAACCCTTCTTCCCTTTTTTTTTTCGTTTCACATTGGGTTACTAACCCATTTTTTTTCTTTTACAAGTAGGGTTACTAACCCTTTTCCCTCTTTTTTTTTGATGGGGTTACTAACCCTCTTTATGGAAGAATATATACATGTGTTGTTTGAGAATAAACCAACAATGGACGCAAGGATTAAAAAGAACTAGAGAGTAGCATGAACATGGTATCATTCAGTTGCTATGAGTTTGGGTTCTAGTTGGGGGCAGTTGTGTCTTGGTTCCATATAGTTGGGAATACCGATGGTTCTAACAATTTGGGGGTGAGAGTGTAAAGGCACTAAGGTTACATAATGCTTTCTATCCTGAGCTGAGTAAGCATGAATGTATATGCCAAAATTATAATGTGATTGAAGGAAAAGGCATGTGAGAATGTTGTCATGCTGCAAAGGGGATGATTTCAAAATTTCTAAACATATTTAACTTACAGATTTAAACCAAAAAGTAGGCATGGTAGCTCAAATGAGTTGGAGTTTGAGAAAAGTGACCATACCATTGGCTCCCCCAAACATAAATACAACACTGTCCTCATTGTTGATCTAAGTGAGGGAGAAAAACATGCTAAGGTTTTGCGGTTGATGAGCTAGGTTCAGCTGCAGTGACTCCCAGCTTGTTTGCAATCGACTAGAGGAGACCTTTGAGTTGTTTTTCTCCTTCCTCAGCTTGATGATGTGGCCCAGGATGGTGGAAAGTAATGCGTTTTGCTTGGCCATCTGGTAGGCATACATGTCAAGGGTAACTTTAGTGGTGTCAGCTTCCTTTGGGGGTGGGGGCTGCTTGAGGCTCAGCTGGTTCCTCTATGGTGGAGGTAGCAGGAGTAGCATCTTCTTGTGGGATGGAGGGGGTTTGATGTTCAGCTGGAGTGGGAGTAGCTTTTTCTTGAGTGGGCTTCTTCTTCCCAGTAGAAGTGGTGGCAGTCTTGGCTGGAGTGGTCTTCATCTTCTTGGTGGGTGAGGTGGTGTCAGTTGGAATGGGGGTAGCTGGGGTTGTCTTCTTCTTTTTGCTGGTTGTAGGGGCTCAGGGCTAGGGGAACGTTTCTTGCTCTTCCCTTTTGATAGCAATTTTAATCCAGAAGCAGCTGCAGCAGAGGATGTGAGGTGGGGTCAACTGCGGGTGTTTCCTTTATCAACCAGTTTTGCTTCTTTGCGACTATTGTGCGGGGAGGGTCAGGTAACTTGATGTCGTGATAGGGGTCCCTAGGGTTGAGTTGACTAAGTAGTACACACCTTGGCGGCAAGTCACTATCTTCATGTGTAGTAAGCTTTTCATGTCTAGTGTCCCCCTGGCAGAAATGTCCTTTAGGGCTTTGATATCAATGCCACATGCCTTTGCGATGGGTGTTACCAATCCTCCTATAACCAGAGTCCCCTTGTCCTGGCGTGCCATCTTGTACGAGTTAGAGAGAAATATGCCCACAAGATCAATCTTCTTTTGCCATAGAAAAGCCCAAATGATGTATAGTTCAGTCTCTCTAACACTCGATTCAGTGTTGGTGCGGCGGCCGAGAAGGGTATTCGCCAGGACTCTGAAAATAATGTATGACTGGATTTTAGATACACGCTGATGTGGCGCACTTAATTTGCAATTCATTTTGACCAATTATCCCATTTCCAAACTATTTTGGATCATAGGCAGATGGCTTCGAAGCAGTTGTAGAAGGTAAACCCATCGCCTTTCAATCTGATCGAAAGTCCAATTGAAATCCTTATTGAAGAGGCGAAATGTTACCTGGCGGTCATCTTCATAGATCTCTAGACTGCTGAAAAACTCGTTTTCTATTGCCTGACATGTATCCCATCCTTGAAGGAAGAAATCAGATGTGTGCATCCAGTTTCTTGAAGTCTTCACAGAACCCAATCTTCCTCATAGTGTCCAGGTCCAGGAATTTCGTGGGGTGGAAGGCTCGATTGTTTTAAATCCAGTGATGTTGTTTGTGCTTCGAGTCCTTGAAGACGAGTTGTCGTGGGCGATGAAGAATCCTCCTAGTTGATGGTGTCTTCGGGGTAGGAACGACCTCTCATGAAGACTCAGAGTTGATGATTCAACAGGGACAGCCGCTTCAGAAACTCCAATCAGTATCGCAGATTGT
>LTAE01010418.1:0-13037 GCA_001647135.1 Pontederia paniculata
ACATGACCACGAAGGTCAAGTGGGAGATGTTAATATATGATCTTGTGGTCATCTTTGAACGAGCAACTCTTGCTCGTTGGAGTGGAGCCGGAAGACGTGCTCCACGCTCCCGGAACTCGCGGGACGACGCGAGCGTGATGGGAGGCCGCGGAAGACGTGGCAACGGCGCGTGAAGGGCGGACGTCAGTGGAGCAGAAAAGCGCCTATTTATAGAGCTCGAGGACGAGCGGAAATGGCCACTGAACGGGAGCCCCAATCGAATTCAGACCCTTCAAAACTCTTCAAGACTGTCATGAGAGAGAAATGCATAGGGATGCGAGGTAATATTGTGAGAGAGAGAGAGACAATGTGATGAATGATGGTGAAGATGATATATAAAACGCATGTTCTTCAGTTTTGAGAAGTTGACACTGCATGTCAGATACAGAAATGTGATAGAGATGGTCAACTTGGAAAAAGGAAATCTAGCAAGAGAAAGGATAAATGTTATTGAGAAACAAATCTACTATGTGATCATTCATGATTCCTGCGTGGAGATCATCTTTGCAGGTCACATTCCAAGCACATATACATGTTCAGAAAACTGACACATGTTCTGGGCATCATCTGAGAATCTATCATAGATCATCTGCGGATCATAGATCAATGAATGTTGACTCAGAAAGAAAAGAAGGAAAGAAAATAATTGATTACAAGCCTGTAAACCTTCTATAAATATGCACAAAATGTACTAGGAATAATAAGCAATTAAGAGAGCCAAAGGCAGTATGCTTAGGGCCAGCACATTTTCCACGTTTTACATAATTAAACTACAAAATATGTAGCGAACACATCCGTTCGTTGCACTCTTCTTTGTTCAAATCATGTTTATTGCACTATTTCTCTATGTATGTATGTATACGTATGCATTATGTTATGTTATTTCTTGAAAATAAAATCACAAGGAAAAAAGTGATAGAAATGTGCATATTATTCCATGACATGAAGAAAGAAAATCGTATGGATGCAATAGTAAAGCTTGAAGGATTTGGATTAACAAAGCAAAATGCTTAAAAAGATGATGGACATAATGCATGAACATGTAAATTTTGTAGACGAGTGTCAGCACATAAAGGATTAGCAGATAAATAACCTCAAATGTACTTCAAAAGACAAACAACCTGCAACTCTCAATATTTGACATGCATGGTATATGATACTGATAGTATCACACTCAAAGACCTGCAACAAGAATGGAATAATCATTAGAACAAAACAACTGATACCATAATCTGAGCAACATACAATTAAACTTATCATCTCAAGATCAACTAGTACTGCTACATGTGTGTGTGTGTGTGTGTGTGAGTGAGAGAGAGAGAGAGAGAGAGAGAGAGAGAGAGAGAGAGAGTCATGCTTGGCTCCTTGCACGCCACCCACAGTAGCCAATCCGACCATGGATTGATCCATATGTGTGGCATACAGGGAGCCAGGCACAGCTCTTTTTCACCTGTGTTTCTCTCCTTTCTCTCTCCCTCTCTATCAGAGATAGAAGAGGGAGAGAGCAAAGAAGATGTTGCTTGCGGATCAGAAAAGAGAGTGAAAGGGAGGACATTTCCCTTCTCCCTGAATCCTGATCACATCACAGCTAGAGAAACCAAAACCCCGAGGTGCTCTTGGGGCCATGGAAATGGAGAGAGAAACAGGAGCCACCATCTCTCCAAAGGCAAGAAAAAAAACATCGCCACCTAACCTTTGAATAGGAGAAAGGAGGAGTGAGTGGGTGAGGGTCCAAGTGGAGGTGGTGATAGAGAGAATTTATAGGCCTCAAGGAGAGTATTTTCCTCACTAAATATATATAAACATTTAATAACTCTAATATCAGTATTTTTATATATTTTTCTTTTTCTTTACGGAAAAAAAGTTACACTACTACCATCCATCACCACCACCAAACCCTAGCGAGGTCTTAGCTGGTTATCCTTCTGATCAACCCAACCCTCTTGCAGTCATGGGCATGAGAGAGAGAGAAAGAGAGTAAAAATAGAAAGCCATATTCCCAGCTTGCAGGGTTTGTCTGGAGCAATTGGATGAACTTAGATTCTTCCTGCCAACCTCACCCCTACCAATCACAAATAAGATATTGTTTTTTTTATGAATTATTAATACATATTCCCCCTTTATTCTTTCATTTCTAACATTTCCTTCTTCTCAAATATTTTATATCACCCGCATTAGTTATTTAATTATTAGGCTTGCCATACACTTTGTTTTAGTACAAATGTCTGAAAAAAAAAGAAATTTACACTTTCCTGAGAGTGAGGATAAATTTGAATATTACATTTAGAAAAAAAAGGTTTATTTCGAGATACAAACATAAATATAATCATAGATACATGCATGAAATATACCCTTATTAATCCCTAACATAAATCTTTCAAGAATGTATGTTGATAAAATCAGTATTTAGGAAGTCCTATCCTCTAATCAATATTTATTTATAATGTCATTTATTTTTTCTATGTTTAACATTCTTGCACGACTCTTAAAAGGTTACGGTCACTTACGATGAATTACGTACGAGGATAAAGAGTAGATCATTTATTAGTTTACTATAATGACGCTTTCGAAGTTCAAAATGTGAAATACAATCTTATATAGTAGGTCGGATATCGTCTATAAAGTATGCTTTTAATAGTTAAGCATTTAAAAAATTTCTGATTTGAATGATCTAGTTAAAATCTTTATTTTTATATGATTATAGATGAAAAGTATAAAGTCATCCAAATTTAAGGTTAAGTGGGTACATAATAATTTTTTTGAGGGCATACAGGCATAAACATGAACTATATCTTCGGAAATAACTGCAAATATTGGTACTTAATTACCGTGTGAAAAAAAATAATGCATCGGCGTTGTAGTAAATAGTTTTCAAATTTATGCTCATTTATTTTATAAACTATTGTGGAGTTCATGTCTAATTCATGCACCTAATATATATTGACAGCTGACATGCCAAATTTTTCGAGATTTATTTTATATCTATTGTATTCCTATTTAAAAAAATTAATTAGTACATTTTTTACTTCTAGAAAAGTCGGAAACGCATGTCTGAGGCAACCCTTTAGATGCGTGTATATGGCAAAATACCAAAAAATGCATGCATCTACTATTCTCGCTTTAATTCAGAAAATCATGGATTCAATTTTTTGGATAATGCATTAATCTTTAATTATCCCAAGTTTCCATATATACTTCATTAATTGATTCGCATAGGACAGGAAAACAATCTTAATCGTATTGATTGCAAGGATTATCAACTAATGAATTTTGTATATTTGATGTGAATGCATGATACTATGATAGTATATCAGCTATTTGGATAATTAATTAACCAGTTGTACCTTGTAGAATGTGCAGTTAATTACATGATCGTATTTGATTCTATAAATCTCATGTTCTTTTATATTTTTTTAATCAAAATAAAAGTTCAAAAAAAATGAATTAAATGTTTAACTCTATTAATTATTGATTCATGATATATAGATATATAGCTGTCAACATGGAGAAAATAATAATGGCTTCCTTCTTTAAAATAAATACAATAAAATAAATTCAAGCATATTCTTCTTACGAGAGCAATTATTTTAATGTCCCATATTATTAGAATTGTGGAAATAATTCGAGACAAAAAAAATTCGACAAGAAATATACATACATACTTTATTTCTTTTGGATCAAACCAAAATGAAATCTTTTTGATAATTTCATATTGATTGTTCATCTAGAATGAGTATCAAAATGTATCTACCTTTACCAAAAGTTTCATGCTTTTATTTTTCTTTTTATTTTTCGCTCTTAGCATGATCATGACTTGTAGCCACATCTAACTCTGATCATACGTATCAGATGGAACTTTTTTTCCTTTTTCTTCTATGAAGAAGAATCGCCTCTTCTAGTGCTATTTGACCACAAAAGCAAAATGAAAAAAAATCTTGCAATATAAAAAGGTTATTATGGTACATTATTTTAATAATAGGTTACGCGTACCTTACACTAAATTACATGACCGAAAAATATACATTATTATCATGAAAATCGCATTAATTAATTACTAATAATTGTTTCATAATCCCAAACATAAAAAGTTGATTCGAAGTATTAATTATCATCATAAAATTAATATTTAAAGTTCAGATTCGATACAAAGCTCTTAAGAATTTATTTTAAGAACTAACTCATTCCATTTTTTCCTAATTTCTTCATTAGTTGTCGGAGCATATATCTTTGTCATGATATGTAAATGAAACATGCTAGTTTTAAACGTTAAAATAGAGAGGGAAAAAAGAAATTTACTCATAATTATTGTGATTTTTTGTATAAAAAAATATTGAGAAAACTAATGTTTTAAAAGAAGCACGAAAGCAAAAAAAAAAACCTTATGTACATATTTAACTTAAATGTGGGGGTATAGGAATTGTTTAACAAGCGTCTAAGTATGGAGTTATGGAGAGAGTTGGTGGGTATGCTTTTGGAGCATACTTATGGATTTGGTGCTTGGCCACTTTCCACAAAGGTAGGACAAGGGAATGTTTTCTTCTCTCTTTTTTTTTAGGTTACAATTTTCTGCTTTGTTTTCCATAGTAGTCATCATGTCAATGTGATGGGTAGATTGACATCGTTTTTACACGACCCAAAGACTAGACAAAGAAATAATAATAATAATAATAATAATAATAATAATAATAATAATAATAATAATAATAATAATAATAACCTTGAGGCCAAATAGACAAATATTTTAATATGAATATCTAATGTGGATTATGTGGCAATGGCAGATGGGTTGAGAAAAACGGACCTCGAATCAACTTTCAAAAACTTGTGTATCTAAAAGTTTAAGTTAACAAAATAAAGTAATTAAATATTGTATTGTATAAATTTTAATTATCATTCGATATGATTCTATACATAGAATATGCATGAGTTTATACGTCTTCTTATTTTATATAATAATTATTTTAAAATATTCATTATTTAGCTTTGTTTTTAAAAATGAAGTTTAACTAAAAAGAGTTGTTAAGTTGAAATTGTGTTATTTGTATATTTTTGAGTGTTCAATAAATAATTTTATTTAAAACTGATAATATATCGTTTATTTTATGATTATAGATATTCATTAAATATATTTTTTGAACTCTGAAATATGAAGTTGTGTGAGAATGTGTGGTTATTCACTCCAGCCCACTTTTCAAACTGTAATTCAAAGTTAATTCAAACTTAGTTTTATGTTTATTCTGTTTATTATTTTCCTACTTAATTAATATTATATTTTTCCATAATGCATATCGTTTATATATGCTACATATATATATTACACTTTTTATTTATATTTTATGCAAACGAAATAAGAAACTTTTTATTTCATAACGAATAACATTTATATCCATTAAATTATATTTTTATTTATTCTGCTATTAAGTACCTAGAAATAATTTACAAGATTTTAATTCTCCCGCCACTTTTTTTATTTAATCCTCACTCAAATGTCATATTCTATTAGTTTTCATACTTAGATTCATTTTTTATATCACATGATACATTTATAATATGAATTATTCGATTTGATAGTTAAAGTACTTTACTTTCAAAGTATACTTTTATAATATGGTACTCGTACGATGCGCGAGATGACATAAAAAAATATTTTATATAATTTAAAAATTATTATACAATAATAATTATTAAAATTATATTTAAAAATTCTTTTAGATGTATTTGCTTTTATATTTGTTTCAACAAATATTTAGTTATATAATCGAAATATATGATGTCTAATTTTATTGCCAATTAGTAAGTACAAACTTTACATTTTATGAAATTATCATTCGCTTTGATTATTCTAAACATATCATATTATTATTTTTCATTAATTATATTTGTTTATTTCATTTGTCTTAATTTACATTTCAGTTTTGTCTAATTATTATTTAAATATTATATTTGATTTGAATATCTTAAACCATATTATTATTATTATTATTATTATTATTATTGTTACTATTATTATTATTATTATTATTATTATTATTATTATTATTATTATTATTATTATTATTATTATTATTATTATTATTATTATTATTATTATTATTATTATTATTATTATTATTATTATTATTATTATTATTATTATTATTATTATTATTATTATTATTATTATTTGTGAACATATCTTTTATGATACATGATAATCATTTTATCATTTTAAATTTCTTTTAAATCAAATTCTTCAAGAATTTCAGACTGATTTGTAAAGTTTATGATCTATATATTTCTCATTTATTCCTATAAGTTGTTATAGTTTCTTAATTTCTTAACTGAAATTATTATTAATACACATTTTTGGTAAAAACAGATGAGAGAATTGCATGTGGCATCTCCGATCTTTTCTTATATTATATATATATATATATATATATATATTATCTCGATATATTTAGTTATTTTTTTATCAATTTAAAGTGTCAAGTTTCCTTAATTTATTTGAGACAAGATTCTTTTAATAATAAATAGTTTATTTACTCATTTACTTTTTAAAATAATTGTTTTTTAATTGAGTAGGCGACACTGTGGCATTATACTGATTTGATGATAAGAAAAGTTTTGAAAAATTTGATAACATAAAATATTTTTGAATAACTTTATGAGTAAGTGTTACAAACATTTTTATCACAAATCAATTTTATTTATATGAGTATTTCATAATATTGCACATCCTCTATTGAAACTCCTCTTCTCTTCTTTCATCTTTCATGTGCTACATTTCAAATGTGAGACTAAACAAAGATAAATTTTTTTAATATATCAAAATATATATTTTTATACAAGCATTATGTTATATAATATTTTCTTTATTGTCTTATATAACAAAGTTACTATAAAATATTTTTGTAGTATACAAATACTAATATCATAAATACTAAACTTTCTATTATAAAATAAATTTATACTATACAAATATTAAAGTTTCATGTATATGTGTTACTTTTTTAGTAATAGATATCGGTAGAATTAAATAATAAAATAAGATTATATATTGATCGCTAACTAATTTAAGGAGATTTTGAAATATATTTTAACTAATTCATCTGAGAAAAAAATGTTAGCATAAATAATATACTAAGTATGATTATAATTTATTCGATTATCTATCATATCTACAATAATTTAAAAACTATTTGCTTTGTTGGATGCCATAGTGAGAAGATGCCACTTGACATTCGAAGTCACCTTATATATATGTATTATCACTTTTTGTAATAGGATATTTTCTAGTATAAAGATATTGGTTTCTTATATAACATTTTTTATTATAATACATTAAAATATATGGTTTGAATAAATTTTTTTAAATACTATGAGCATTCCATGCAGTATGATTGTTATCTTCCAACATCGCATGTCCTCTCTTTTTTCTTCATATCATTAACTTCAAATATGGGCCTATAAGAGAGAAATATAATATATATCTTATTATTATATTATATTATATTATATTATATTGGTATACAAAATATCTATCATATATAAAATAAATCTCAAAACTTTTAAAATATTTTTAATATGCCATATGAGAATAGTTTTATTTCAAAACATTGAATGATATTCAATTTTTATACTATTGTATTTCCCTTCACACACACACACACATATATTCTTATCATTTGTATTTTTATTACATATTTAAAATAATTTTAAATTTTTATTTAGGATTTTAAGTTTCCGACTAATTACTTTATTTTTGCTTTGAATCATTTACTTTATTTTTCTCTTAGTGATTTAATGTGTCGAATTTTCTTATTTAATTGATTTCAAGCTATTTAAAAAAAAATTATATTTATTTAATTTAATACATTAGATTTATCTCTTCTTATATTCATATTTGTTTATTATTATAAATTTAAAATATTTTTAAAGGTTTGTATTTAGGGTTACGTTTGAAGTTCTCAATGTTTTCTTCAAACTCATATATGATATATAATATAATAATCAAGGTTGTTAGAATCGAACTTGCGATCCGAAGAAGCTTCTATGTCAGGTCGGACTAGTTAAACTTACTAAGCCGAATCATTGAGCCAGATATTACTGAAGTAATATTAAATTAAAATATGACTTAAAATTTATATGAATAATCACAAAGAATATGATTAAATATGAAAATAAATTTAAATTTACTCCAAATTATATTAGTTATGATCAGTTAGCATTTTATTTGATATAAAACTATTTATAAAAATATATTTTAAATAATTATTTATTCAAATATGAATATCAATTGAAGAATTTATTTTTAACAAAAAAAATAAAAGGAAAAAATAAAAACTGGTCTCGAAGACCTTGAACTATAAAACTTAATGGCCCAACTCTCAAACACCAGTTTTCTTTTTTCCTTCTATTTTTTAGTTGAATCGATCAATTCACGATGAGTTTGGTTAGCTGTAAATTGCATTACCTGTAAAAACATTTACTGTAGTTGCAATTTCCAAGTAACCAATTTCATGTAAAGGTAATTTTGACCGATTTGAATGGTTCAATTATTGTTTTTTCTGATTTCTTATCGGTTTTAATCGATTCCATCCAACCCAACTTCTTATCCAATTTTGACATTGAACTAGGATTGCTCTAGGCCCTATTCACCTGCCGAACCGATCAAATTGGTCGGTTTGGTCCGGTCCTAACAATCATGAAAATAATACAAACCGCACACTTGATCCTAATATATTGATATTAATATTTCTATGTAGGATTTCATTTGAAACCCTTGGCATATTATAGATGTAGAATTTTAAATAAAAAATAAAAATATATTACTCCCTAATACTTTGTAGATACTTATGATTATGTTCTTTATATTTATGAATAATAGTAAAATTTATTATTCTAAATAAATAATTTTGAATATTTTTTGTCTTATTATATTTTGTGGCTTCACGAGTGTTTCGACTTCCCTTTTATATAGATACCAGTTTATTACCCGTGTAATGCATGGATGCTGCAAAATAAATTATACAAAATTACAATATATATTTCATATTTAAATAAATAATATAATATTATTAAAAAATAATAAACATGCATAAAAAATATGACAAGGTTCCATTACAAACTTTCAAAGAATATTTTGTAAACTATATTCATAACCTCATTTGTGATTTGTTCATCATCATCAAACATTAAAATCATAAGACAATTTCTATTTGTTACTCATGAAAGAGCTGTATAAAGTTGTTCACATCTAACATTAATTTTCTCATATAGAGAGAGATAATATAGATAATATATTATATTCATATGATAATATTCTTTAAAATAGTCTTGAGATTTTAAAATATACCCTACATGAGATAATATGGATAACACTTTGAGATAAAATAGAGCATGTGGAGATGTAAACACAGTCCTAAATAAAATAAAATAAAATAAGTTTAAATATGTAAGAATATAAGAGGTATATAGGTAACTATTCTTTAAAATATACCTCTTATATTCATATGATAATATTCTTACATATTTAAACTAATTTTATTTTTTTTATTTCGGACTATGTTTACATCTCCACATGCTCTATTTTATCTCAAAGAGGATGAGTGCAAAATGATATAAATTACATTAAAAATGATGTAAACTACATCTATTAGTTTTTTAAAAAAATATTATTTAAGACTTTGTTTGAAATCCTTCACGCTTTTCTTCTTCTAAAAGAGGATTAAAGTGACATGATCCTTCCTCAACTATAAATATTTATAGGTATAAATATAAAATATCTAAATTAGAAAAAAGAAAAAAAATATTACTAACTAACTATCTTTTGGATATCTTATAATTATCTTTTATACATCGGAATAATAGTTACATAGATATAATTCTAAGTAAAAATTGCAAAAAGGATATTTTTATATTATATTATTATATTATGTGGCTTCAGGAGAGCCACATATTCTATAATCCTTATATATTTTATCTCATATTCATATGAATTTATAATATTATTACATATATAAAATAGTTTTGAAATTTTTATTTACAATTATGGGTGCAACTCTATGTGTTTTTTGTTTTACAAAAGTTTATTATTTATGATTTCATTTGAAACTTTCATGCTCATAATTTTTATAAGAGGATGAGAGTGAGATGGTGCAAATGATACACGGTATCCATAAATGTAGAATATTTAAAATAATAATAAAATTTTCTCATTAACTATTCTTAAAATTTGTATAATTAAATTTTACAAGGATAATAATTATAATTTATTGTTATAAATCAAAATCTTTGTTAAAAATTAAATAACTAGTTTTTATATTATTTTATTACATGACTTCATTAGGGCTCGCCACTATATATATAGTGTACGTATGTATGTATGTATATGTCGCGCACACATGTGATATATACGAATTATATAGTTAAGATAATATCTAGTCAATATTTTTTAATTTATTTTATTTCACTCAAATTATATAATGTAGATAATGATACATAACATCTTCGCTTTGTCTCTCTTCAAAACTTTAAGAAAATTATATATTAACTATGATAAAATATTAAAATTATTATTTTCCTATATGATTAGTGAATATTTATTATTATCATTTAAAATTTGAGATTGATAATAAATTAAAAAAAATAAAGTAATATGTCAAATAAATTTCATCTCTGTCATTTTTTTAATTACTTTAAGTTATCACTCTTTTGTAGATTAGTTATCAATTTGTTTGTTTAATCATTCACATGAGTTTTCATCTAAGTATTTTTCACATCAAAGTATCTTAATTATATTGAGTTAAGAGTTTTTTAAAGTAATATCTGTATATATGTTTATTTAACATGTTTTTTAATTTAAATATCTTTATAATAATTGCGTCTTTTATTTTTTTATATATGTACTTTTAATTTATATAACTTGTTTTATTTTTTATCTATTTATTTAAAATAATTTTATTTGAACATAAATGTGGCTTCAATAGAGAATCTCAATTGATTTTTTTAAATATTTTTGGAGTGCTTTCCCATTTTGAGATTACGTTCACAATCTAGTATAAAATCATAAAGTGGGTTAATGCAAAGCACAACACTACATCCTCATCAATAAATATGGAATATTTGAATATAAAAAAAATTCTAACTAAGTTTTAACAATCTAATAATATATATTTGTAGACAAATTTTGTTAGCACTTTAACTAATCATGAATATTGTTTATCATAACTAACAAAACATAAAAGTAACTTTTTTGCTATATTAACTAATCATGATATATATATATATATATATATATATATATATATATATTGTAGATATTATCTTACTTATAATATATTACTTATTATTTTAATTTATGTTATTCAAATTATGTAGTGTAAATTGATAGTTATGATGTAGTTAAAATATTATAGAGATGATATTTTTAAATTATTTTATTTAAATTATATATTATTCATAGTTAATATATTAATTTCTTCGTATACTATTTTTGTTTTTTAATATTTTAACTAAATCATCTCTTAACTATTACTTAAATTATAAATTTCATATATTTAAATTAATTTTGTTTCCTATTTGTTTAGTCAATATTAGTTATTTATTATTATTATTTCAAATTTGAAAATAAATATAAATTAAATGAACATTTATATTTCACACAAGATTGCCAAGTTCGAGTTTCTATCTAAACTCATTTTAGGGGGAGGGGTAAATTGGTATCGTAAAATCGGTATGTAATACTTAGAGCTTAGATATAATATTAATTTAATGATAATAAGTGTCAAAATAATATCAAATATGATAATAAATATCTAAAAAAACTAAAATTACATGATAAATCAATATATCAAATGTCATTAATCACAAGTTCATAAAATGTTCAACAATCATAATCCATTCTAAGCTTTCTAAGGTAATTCAATCAAATTCCCGTAAGTTTTATAGGAAACTCATAAATTTTATTTACTAATAAATAAATATATAAAGTTTGCCAATGAAGTCCTTGTAAGGCCTCTTCTGTTTCTAATTTTATAATAAAATAAATAATTTATGTATGCTCTAGATGCAATTTTCGTATCTTATTTGTAATTACCATATTCTCTATATGATATTTTTTCTATTAAGTATTATATTTTTGTTGTCATCATCGACATAATTTCTATACGAAATCAAATATTACATCCTTATATTATACTGTTCATAATGTTATTTAATTTTATTTAAATATTATAGTCCAAAGAATGAATAATAAAGAAAAATATTAGCAATTTAATATTGATAAATCACTTCAATAATATCATATTATTGTAATTATTTTTTACTATCATATTTTAATTTATTACAATATCATAGTTTTAGAATTTTTAATATGATTAGAATTTAAACAAAAAAATAGAGTGAAAAGGATACAAGAAAAAAAAAGCAAATGGTAAAAAAAGAAATAAAAAGAAGACAATTAAAACTGCAATCAGAAAACTTAGCACCAATTGGACTTGAACACTTAACATGTAGCCCAGCCCATCTCGACAACACCCAAACCGAAAGACCAATAAGGAATATATGAAATGGAATTGTTAAATTATACTTAAGTCGTAACGTTTTTACATTGTAAACGTTTTTAGGTCCGATTTTATCCCTATTTTTTATTTTAGATAGAGACGATTCGTTTTGAGACTCTAGAAACGTGAAAACGTAAGTTTTTAAATATTAAAACTAGTTTTTGACAACCTTATTTTCACATGTATTTTGTAGCTAAAATAATAATCATTTCTAAAATAGATCTTATTATTGGAATTTCGTGTGTCAAGTTCTTAATTATTTGAGCTAGTACTCTTTTAAAATTAGTTATCATATCTTTAATTATTTAATCATTCAGATTATCTTTTATCTAATTTCATTTGTCAATTTTTGTGAATATAAGACTCTTTGAAGTAATTTTTATGACTTTTGTTTGTTTAATTTAACTCTCCAAGTAAACAATGACCACTCTTATATATATATATATATATATA
>LTAE01010419.1:0-12841 GCA_001647135.1 Pontederia paniculata
ATATATTGTAATCCCAAGAGTCTTGGGAAGGAACTTTGGCAAACTTTGACAGATATTGTGCGAGTGATTGAAACCATTGTTCCCCTTGTTGAAGGGTCCAAGAGCTCTTGAGTGAGATACATGTAAGAGGTTGTCTCCTTGTCCTCAGTGCAAGAAAGGAGAAGTTGTAAGGGAGCCTTCGCCCTTGAAGAGGGAACTAGTGATCTCTGGAGATCTCGTGAGAGAAGATCGGAGCGGGGACGTAGGCCAAGAGTTCGGCCGAACCTCGACAACAAACTTGGTGTTTGTGTGTTGTTCGTTTTTCTCTCTGTTTCACTTCTACTTGTTTTGCATTTTGTATGCTTCCGCTGAAAGAACTCATCTAGGTTAACTAGAAGAGAGAAAGATTTTTTATACACCAATTCACCCCCCTCTTGGTGCCATCCAGATCCTACAAACTGATGGCTTCGATTTGGGAGAGAAAATAATGGTGGTACCTCTCCTCTAACCTCTATTTCTAAGGGTTCATGGTGTGATCCAACTCTAACTTAATCTCAATTATTTTTCTTTATCCTAGAACTAGATTAATAATTATCTATATCAAAGTCATAAAAACATTAACGTTTATCTCCAATCGAATTGGAAACCAAGTGAACACAACATGGCCCGTGTTCAGTCTAAGCACGATCCTGTTGGGACTAAGACTTATTTGAGCAACATGGCCCTTGTCCATCTTGGACACGGTCCCTGTTGAACCCTTACTTTTTATTTCGGTCAGTTTTTTTTTGAGTTGTGTGCAACACGGTTCACGTCTTGGTCGAACACGATCTTTGTCGGGCACTTAATTTTAATTTTTGAAATCATCAGGCATTAAATAATTACCTCCTTAAAATGGATTTTCGTCCTTGAATTTTGTCATAGCATATATCTATCTTTATTATATGAGTAGTGTTACCTAGTCGGGTGTCGTAGACATGTGGTTCAGATTCGGCCCTCATGCCGTATACTCGTCATGTTGTCGGTTTAGGGACAATTCCCCCTATTCGAGGGCCTTGATTATCTTCCTTTGGTTCTGGGCAATCCCTTATGACGTGCTATGTTTTCACAACGAAGACATGCTCCAGACTTATGGCGACATTCTCCAACTTGAAACCCCTAACAAAGTAGACAAACTTTCTTATCCTCTTGTTTTGGTTGCCATTCTTCATGGGGCACATAGGGTCGTGGGCGTTCATTCCGACGTTGATCCCTCAAGTTAGGAACCTTGGCTTGCCTTCTCTTGTCCCATCTATACCTATCCTGATATTGGGCGTTTTGGCCCTTTCCCCTTCAGGCTCATCTAGCGATCAACATCGTCCCTTTCTAAGAATTTTGTCAATTCGGATGCGTCGTTGAGAGTCTTACAGTTGCCCCGATGGTATTCATTCTAAGGTCTAGGTTCAGACCCTGGACGAAATGATTTGCCTATTCTCATTCATCCTTTTTCAGTGTGCAATACTTTTCTAATCGTATGAACTTCTTCAAGTACTGTGACAATATCATATTGTTTTGTTGCAGTTCGAGATATTCCTTCTGCTTCAAGCTGCGCTCATAATCTGGGAAGCTGGGAAGTAGCATGTTTGGAAGGCATCTTTGAAGCTTCTCCATGCGACTACGCCTTGGTTGGGGCACATGGTAACTTTGTTGGTTTTCCACCAATCATTCTCATCCTTTGTCAGGCGATGCACAACGTACAAGAACTTTCTATCTTCCGAGCATTGCATTAGTGCGAAGGTCTCTTCCATGGTATCCACCCATCACTTATAAGCATTAGCAAGTGCTGGATTATGTCATCGTGTGCATGTCTCAATTGGACTTGATGGTTTCCCTGAGTTTGACTACTCTGGTCTTCACTTCGCATAGTTCCTTTCTCAGGCAAACTTCATTCTTGATGGTTAGCAGGGCGTCTTGGAGCCATTTACACGTACAACAACATAGTACAACTATTAGCTTCTCCTTATTTTCCCTTTTGATAACCTCCTTAGGACTCAACTTATACTCTTCTTGATGGCACGATGACTATTCATGATGCTTGCACATGGACTCTACTTTCTTAGAGACAACTAAGAAGTGTATCCCCAGGCTCTGATACCTTAATATAACAACCCCAAAAGACCACCACACCACATGGAAGAAGGCCCTCATGCTATGAAATTTTTCTTAGACTTAACTTTTGACCAGTTGTCTGGTCAACACATTGTGCAGAAGCTATAATACTTTAAAATTAGCTTCTCCTTATTTTCCCTTTTGATAATCTCCTTAGGACTCAACTTATACTCTTCTTGATGGCACAATGACTATTCATGATCTTGCACATGGACTCTACTTTCTTAGAGACAACTAAGAAGTGTCTCCCTAGGCTCTGATACCTTACTACAACAATCCCAAAAGATCATCCCACCACGTGGCAGAAGGCCCTCATGCTATGAATTTTTTCTTAGACTTAACTTTTGACCAATTGTCTGGTCAACACATTGTGCAGAAGCTTAATACTTTAAAATAAAAACTCCATTCAATAGTCTAGCCCAAATAAAATATCCTTTTTATATTGTTCAATCATTAAAAGATAAAACTCACTAAACTCTACTATAAGACTGATCCAACTTAAGCTAGACTCCTATTATGTGCAAGCCACTATGTCACGAACACTTGCATCTCTACTGCCATCATTTATTTGTTATTTTGATCACCTGCAGGATCAAAAGCAGGGGAGGCAATATGAAGCCCAATATATATATATATATAGGAAATATTCAATAGAGAAAATCATATGTACAAATATTATGAGGGAAAATAATAAGCAATTTTACTTCCACTTACCTTACCTTTTGCCTTCACATACATTAACTAGTTCATTAAATTCTTTTGAAAGAACATCAGTTGCATTATACCAATACAATGCTCATATTTTTTGTTCATTATGTTCTTACCCAATTCAGTCTTCTTTATAGGATATCATTAATTATTGAGTTGCAAGAACCTCGGTTGCATTGCTGTGATATAATGTCCATTTTTTTCTATTCGATAGGTTCAAGCCCAGTTCAAATATTTACTCAAGACCCTTTATTCCTTTCACTATTCTTTGCCCTAAGTTGTTCAATTATAAGAATCAATATTGAACTTTTACCAGTCATGAAGATCATTGGCTTTTGCCTCGGTGTCAGCTAAGCCTTAAGATTCAGTAATAGAAACTCCAAAGGATTTGACAACTAAACCTCATGGTCCAGTTACAGTTGTTCCCAAAAGAATCCTTAAAAAGTCATTCCAGCAGTAACCCAATTGAACCTGAAGGAACTACTTTTCAGTTATTCCAATAGGAACCTAGTCGGAACCCAGTTGAACCAGGAGGAACCACTTTGTGGTTATTACAGGAACTCATTTAACCCACATCTAAGGTCTATGTTGATAGTTCAACGAGAGCCAAATCATACCCTTCATGGATCAATCAATCACATGCAACATTCTTTTTAAATTCCATTATCATTGAAAACTAGGGTTTGTCACTACAAGAAAATTCACAATTTGCGACGGCTCCTTCATTGCATGTCAGTCTCAAAATTGCTCATCGCAATTTTTTTGCATTGACAATGTCACCATAAAGTGTCATATACGGTGGCACTTCCGTCGCAAAAAATTGCAACTGGTGTTTTTGCAAGGAGGTGTCGTCGCAGATTATGAATTTTCTCGTAGTGTGTGTTTCATACAACAATCAATCATTCACTCAATAAAATAACTTTAATAACTCTTTTGGTAGTGGAAACACAATCCCCGTCCGAAGCAAACATGGTCTATTTTCGAGACATTATCGAGTTTCTTCTTTTGTCAGAACACGACCCATGTCATTAAAGACCACGATCCCTTTCCTAGACATTATCGAGTTTCTTCCTCTATCGGAACACAACTTGCATTGTATAACAACATGGTCTATTTTCACTATCGATCCAATTTAACAAGTAGCAGTCAGGGTTCAAGGCAACCCAACGCATGTTCACTCCATATATGACCCATGTTTAAGGCAACACGGTCCATGTTATACTCCTTTCGGACGCGTCGGATTCCAGGTGATCCGACTCGTTTCTCCTTCTAGCGTTGTTGTGGAACACGACCCACGTCAAGGTGAGATGTGATCCGTTGCAATCCAGAGTATGTGGCCTGTGTTAGAACACTACCACTTGTTCGACAATAATGAACACAATGCATATGAGGTATGACACAGTCAATTTTGTGTTAGGGTTTGACTCCTCGATCCATAGAATACGGTCCGCGCCAAGGGATGATGCGATCCGTTTTCATCCTCTGCCGAAAGACCCATGCGCTAGGGCGCGAGCGCTCTTGTTGTCAGGGAACGCGGTCTGTGTCCTTTGGGACACGATCAATGTTCGGTCCATCATCTTCATCTTCTTCCCGTGAGCAAATCATTATTAATAGTAATTTATACTTTCAGAGAAAACATAATCATCATCATTCTTCAAGTAAAACCCCTAATCTATCATGTTCATATGAAAAACTCTAAGGTTGATCCTCCTAACTATATACCTTAGTTGTCATTAGCTTTTCTTCTATGTTCCATGTTCCTCGATCCTCGTTTCTTAGAGTGTGTGTGCCTTTTCTTCTAGTCCTCCAGGAGAGAGAGAGATATATGATGATTTGGGCTTGGGGAGAGAAAATAATGCGGGTGCCTCTCCCCTAACCCTCTATTTCTAAGGATTCACTAGGGTGTAATCCAACTCTAACTCAACTTAACATCAATTATTTTTTCTTTATCCTGGAACCAGATTAATTATTGTCTATATCAAAATCTATCTAATAAAACATTAACTTTTATCTCGAGTTGGATTGAAAATCAGGTAAGCAAAATATGGACCGTGTTCGGCCTAAGGACTTATTTGAGCAACATGGCCCTTGTCCATCTTGGATATGATTCATGTTGAACCTGTACTTTTTGCTTCGGTCAGTTTTCATTAGTTGTCTGTAAACGATCCATGTGCTGGTCGAACATGGTTCATGTTGGACATTTAATTTTAATTTTTTGAAATCGCCGGGTGTTACCGTTGCTCCTCGAAAATTGAAGCTTTCATTATATTGTGAAGCAAGATAAGCAAATTTTAACTTCTCTTGTATTCTTTTAATCATTTCACATGCGTAGTAAAACTATAATTAATTTAATGTCCTAAAACAATTATTTGGGATTGTTGGAATGTGGTATATAACCTCTTGATAATGACGGAAATTTAACAATCCTTAACTTTTTCTGTTGATTTTCATCGCTAAAAAATATTCAATTAAGATAAAATTTTAGATTCCACGTGGACAATAATGCTTTTTAGTAAAATTTCCAATGTATTATACATGTATTTTAGAAAAAAAAATATTTGCAAAGGTTTAGTTTAATTTGTATTTATGAATATATCTTTTTATTAATTTATCTTAATTATACTGTATGAAAAAGATACGAAGATGTTTATTTATGTTGTTGGCTAGTATTATTAATGGAATATAGTTTTGAAGTGTATATTTTGATTCATATTTAAAAAATGGAGGTTATATAAGAGAGTTTGTAATATTTTTTTGGAAGCTTTTACTATCACGTCATATGATTCTAATTGCCATTTCTAAAGTATATATTTTGAACTAATTAGAATTGGAGATGGAATGATAAGTAGATCCTCCTCACTTGAGAAAATCTCAAATATGAGTATGTATAAATAGAATATTTTCATTGAAAGTTCCACCTGTCGTAATCAAACATTCAACTTGAAGTGATAAAAGATTAGTTAGAGCAAAATTTTCAACAAAATATGAGCTATTTTATCTTTTTATAAAATTTATATTGAAAATTTTGTAATATTTCATCTCCTAAAAAAATTTCCTTTCTAATTTCGTTACCTCCATTCTAGACCAAACAAAAAAAGTATCACAAACTTTTTTTATATACTTTGATGCCAATACTCAACAAAAAGACTAAAAATAATCATTCTCTAAACTATATTCCATTAGCAGCTAACTTGAATAAAAAATAAATACACAAAACTTCCAAATTAATTTAATAACCAATTTTCATCTTCATTAATAGAATACAAAATATTAATTGCTTTTTAAATGAATATAATTTATTCAAATATACTGTACAAACATTAGTTGTCCAAATATATCTATTAAATCCTTGTCAGTGATCTATTTATCAATATATTTTATATCTCAGTTCACCAAGTGTGTATACCAAAGATTTAAAAAAAATAAGGAAAAAACATCTGACAAAATAATACTTATTTTTTTTAGAGTTACCATAAAAATGTAGCTTTAGATTTATGAAACCACTGTTGTTATTATGAGAATAATATTTTTTCGGTATAATCATGATATTTTAAGCTACTAGTATATGACTAATCTAATTCGAGGAGATAGAGAGCCTCTCCCAAGAAAGTGTTGGCGCAGGGGCTCGAACTCGGGGACTAGTAGTACCCTCGTCCCTCAACCTTGAAGCTCAGACTTCGCTACCATCTGAACCAACTCTCGATTGTATTATGAGAATAATGAACTTGAAAAATGGTATAAATGATAAATAATCTTCATTAGTAGTTATGGTACAAAGGAGAGATTGATAAGTGTCTTGTCTCCAACTTTTTTTTGTACATAATGTTGGGAAATAGCGAAGAACATGAAGAGAAAGATAAAGGTTCATAAAGAAAAACACGCACAAAATTTACTTGGTTTGAAAATGGATCTTCTACATCCACGATCGTCTTAGAGAGTTTCACTATTTCATGTCGAAAACCACCACAGTACATATATATGATGGAGCTAGGGCAAGTGCCCACTAATGTTGGATCTGTGATAATAGTGGTTGGACGATGAGTCTCCATCTGCTATCTCCAACACATAATGCATAAAAGGTAGGGAAAATAGTATGAAGAAAAACATTTAGATGGTACAAAAGAGTGGCATTAGAGGCTTCCGTTATTTATATGTGAAACAACTGGCCGTATAGAACACCAATTTGAAATGTCACATTAAATTCATTAAGGTACACTAACAAATAAATCATTACCATCCCAAAGTATATAAAATTCGGCACAAATTAATACTTCTGACGGAATTTGTGTCCAATAGTGAACACTCAAAAAATGTTCATTGCAACTAATCATTTTTACCACAAATTGAGCGGACGTGAGACTAGGTAGTTGATTGCATTTAATTACAACAATAAATGTGACACTTATGATAGAATTTGCCATATATTTAACTTGATCAATGATGATTATGGTAAATCTCTTATTGATAATTATGGATTAATTTGATAGTTGAACTAATTATAAGTCATATAGTGAGTTAATAACACATTTAAGGTACTATTTGTATGCCTTTAAAGACGTAAGGAATTTTTTAACATGATTAGTTAAGGAACTCATAAGACTTCATTGTATCATATGAAAGTATATTTATTAATTCTCTAACAACTTAACGAGGAGACATATTTAACCTAATCGTGTCTTGAATCTTTACTATTTATTATCTTAATTTTCCTACTACAAAATTTCTAATAGTTTTAGGGAGATATCTAGAACACATTCGATTAGGCTAATGGAACGTAGATTGAGCCGAAAGTAGGAGACCTCAAGAGATCGAGCGTAGCCGAGCTGAGTGAATTTCATGATCTTAGATGTCCACATCGTAGTGGACCAGTTAATTCATTGTTTAGCTCAAGTGACTAATTATATTAAACTAATGATGTGATTGTCTTTTGAACTATCATGATGATATGTGGAGTTTGATTTTTCAGTGTATCAATAGATTTCATTACGTGATCTCTATGGATTCAAATGTTATGATATTATTTCAATGATACAAATTTTTTGGTTGTGTGAAATTTAGTGAATCTTGAATGAAGACCTATATTATGCAAATATGAATTATTTTCACAATGATATTATGACACATCATGCATATGCATTAAAGCATGCATGGTGACTCGTGTTGGAGCGAGGTGATGACTCGTAGTGATCGAGATGATGTATGATGACGAGAGACCATCATAGTATCGAACGTCGGCTCACATGGGTGAGGTGTCCCTCTTGTGGAGGTTTGAGACCCTCACAATATTGAGCGACAACTCGCGTGGGTGAGGTATCCCTCACAAGGAGGATAAGTGAGGCCCCCACAGTGATGAGAGATGGCTCGCATGGGCAGAGTGATGCTCGTGTATTGATGTGATGATGATGTACTCACTGATGGCGAGGGAATGTTATGACGCATAGATATATCCCATTGCATCACATATTTTTCTTTGCATCTTAGATTGCAAGTATTTTCTTATAAGATAAGCTATGTGTGATATAAACTTGTGTTTGAATTTCGAAATTGATTTATGTTCGGATTTGTTATTCAATTTTCATAGTTTGTGAAATCTTATTCCACACTGAGCTATTTATGCTCACTCTACTTGTTATTTTTCTTATGCTTGTAGGTGAGGAGGAGGTGATGCTCCTCGAGGAGTGAAGGATGGATGTTTGCATGCTCAATAAGCATTTAAAAAGGAAAATAATTAGGATTATGTACGTATGATAGATTGGAGAGGATGAGAGTCATTATTCTTTCTATTCTTTCATAACATCCATTGTTGCCTATTTCGTGAACCCTTGTGTCCATTCTTATATTTGTTGTGATGGAGTATTGTTGAACTCCCCTCGGGCATATGGCAATCTACTTTTTGATATATTTGAATTGAGTTAGGTATGTGATTCGGGCTTGGCCCGTCACTTATATGTACATGACACATGAACATATTTTTTAGCAAAGGTCATGCCCAATTTTTTGGCAAATTTAAGAGTTGGTTTAATTTTTGAGCCATTGATTATTATAGATTCAATTTGAATTAGTAAGTTATCGTAACAAGCCCTTGTTGCATCCTGACGCCGTGTTTGGTGTGTGACAAGTTATAGTATTAGAGTCCAAGCTTTAGGTCCAATGCAAGGAAGGTAGAGTCAAGGCAAAATTGAAAGAATTGCATGTGCTTGCTTGATATATGCTTTTGTGCTTACATATGTGTATGCTTGTTGCAGAATGTTTATATTAATTTTAGTTGGTGATGATGTATGTTAGAAGTAGCATTATGATAGAGTTTGTTAAAAGAAGACTTGTATATGCTCTAATATCGATATATGATATGAAATATGTTTTGATATACAAATTGGAATAAAATGACATTGATAGGGGTTATGTCATGTTGTGTATATAATGATAATACTATGTTAGCTGATGATTATGATATGTTATGGTGTAGCATATTATGGTGTAGCATAGATGTAAAGTTTGAAACTTTGGATGCGCATCATTTACGAAAATGCTTATGATTGATAGTACTACATAAGAATTATAAATAGAATGACATCGATCACGTGATATAGTGATCGCGATGGAGTTGTTTTATTAAGTAGCTCAGGTAAAAGTATAGACTCACAACATACATGTAGAACTAATGAGAGATTTCCCATTGAAAATCGTCTAATTTTGATGACTGATTAGAGTTTATATACTCGTAATGGTGATTTGATTTTCTAAGGGAAGTGAAATAAAAGATAATCACATTGATAAATTTAAGACTGAGCAAGACTTGAAGATAGTTGAGATCCAGATGACAAAACTCGAGTGAATATTCAAAATGAGAAATTTTGTAGTATTTAAATTGAGCATCCTTAGCCAAGATTATTTTGGCCAAGTGGGAGGCGCCTAGAAGCGCCAAGGAGGTTCACAATTTTCTCGGATTGAAGGACTATTGCAGAAGGTTCATTCAAGGCTTCTTGACTATCACCCCACCACTCACACAATTTCTAAGGAAGAATGTCAAGTTTGTGTGAACTGACAGATGCACGAGCAACCTTAAGGAGCTGAAGAATTGGTTGGTCACTGCACTGATTCTAGTTCTACCGAAGGTCGGGAGAACCTTGTGTTTTATAGTGATGGTTCGCGTCAAGGATTGGGTTGTATTCTTATGCAACATGGTAAGGTGATCGCTTATGCGTCCAGGAAGCTAAAGTTGCATGAAGTGAATTACCTAACTCATGACTTGGAGTTGGCCGCCATATTCTTCGCTTTAAAGATATGGAGGCATTATTTGTAAGGAGAGCATGTTCATATATTCATAGAACATAAGACGTTGAAGAATATGAAGACACATAAGGAGTTCAATGCCAAACAACACATATGGATGGAGTTCATTAAGGGTTATGACCTGACTTTGGAGTATCATCCAAGGAAGGAAAACGGAGTGACAGACGCATTGAGCTTTAAGTTCAGGGACGATATTACACTTTAGGACATTCGTAGAATCTCTTGAGTACAAGTGCTATCGGGGTTGATCTTCAATCTTAGAGTTGACAACTATGGTGGATTGTTGTGAAATCTCAAGGTGAGACTTGTACTAATTGATAGGATCCGAGAGGCACAGATAGTGGATATTGTCACTTGGATTATTCTCAATTAGATTAGGGCAAGCATTGGTGAGACATGTAGTCAATGGTACACTGACGATAAGAGGCAGGATGTTCATACCTATAGTGTGGTGACCAACCCCATATAAACGATTGTTAGTCGTCACGAGGGGTTAATATAGACAAATCACCATATCAAGTTCAAAGATTTGAACATTGCGTAAGAAGGAAGTAAATCTAATCCAAGTCATGGATTTGCCAAAAAAATTGGCAGCATCTCGACGTAAAATGGATAAGTGGAAAAAATGCTCATGTATACAAAAGTTTGTATAAACTGAATATAACATAAAAAGGGACAACTGCCCATAAAATGTACAGACTGTGATCACAGAAGCACGATGGCTCAACATCATAATACGAATATGAGGAACACTGGCCCTCAAGAATCCACATGTGAGATATAATCAAAATCTCAAATCCGTATGACCAAAACAGATGAATAATATGTTACAAATAGGAAGTTAGGAACTATACAAATTTCCTACTCATAAGTAAGTGCTAATAAGAAAATATAGCAGGACTACTCTAGTCCGTCAACCTCACACATGCATAAATCCCAACCCATGCATATCATATAGCATATCTAGCAGTCATCACCTGCAAAATGGGAAGAGAGGGATGAGCATAAAGTGGCTCAGTGAGTGGAGGGAACACAATATCGAAATCCAATAAAACCGAAGCCCACAATGCATATCGATAAAACGACGATAAAACCATGCAATATATGCCATGTAAAAAATTTATCCTTCATAGTTACAAAAGAAAATAAACTAACGAAGGATGAATCCTCACTAAGGTCGTACGACCAATATGCATCCTAAGTGAGTTGTTGTGCGGACTGAGGCTTGCCAATCATATACAGACTTAATGGTTTACCTACATCGACGTTGTCCACCTGGGGATGTACACATGGGTACTAGGATTTAATAGTTGCCGCTATCAAATGGTCTTAATATTTGTTGCACCTACTTGGAGTTGATCATTCCCCGATGCTCTGCAAAAATCACGCCACGAGGCGGTTTTTATCATGACATGTCATATATGTGTATGCATGCACATGCATTTCATAATATAGTATATAACAAAGGTGCTAATCAAGGGAAATAATCAAATCTCATAAAACTCGAAAATATGAGAAAACATCATAAAAATCATCGAGAAGTCCACAAAAGGAGCAAGTGCCATAATTGCATGAATCTGAGCATGACTTGTTTAATTTAAAACATGGCACACAGTCACATATTTCATATGATGCATAACATACACATTGATGCATTAATCTATTCAGAAAATCCATCTTTCCTCGGCGTAAGACTATAGACTACTACTAGAGCATACTTATTGTAATTGTGATAATTCTACTCACCTTGATATCACGTGGCCTTGTAAAATCCAACGCGTCCGAGTGAATCAATCAACAACAAGATCCATGCACGATGTGGAGTGACACTAGCGTCCGCGGATCCTGTAAAATTTAACTCTCAAGTGTGTAGAGGCATGCTACACACCAAATAATTTGAAATTTATACTTCACAATAGACACTCACGAGAAGGAAAATACTAAGGTGAGTTGTTCTCATATCTTTGGTGTGGTGCCAAGAGGAATGAAATCTGCTGGTATACGCGCATGCCTACTTGGTTCATCCACTGGCGTAGGAAGTGTGCATGGCTGCTCCTCTTCTCTAGCTCTAGGGTAGCAGTGATAGTCGACATCAAACTGCCACACTATGATCCGCAACTCCGAAACTGCAACCCGTCAGCTGTGAAAATGGTGTCCCAGGATTCATGTACGACTCGAAACAGGGCTGCCATGAAATGAGGAAGAAATCAGGGCTCATAAATATCCGGATTCACAACAAGATGACTCAGATTCCTCATTGATGCAATCACTATTGCATTGTTCTATAATCAGTTTAACTCACCTTCGAAACTGGTGAAAGCCTCTTCTAAAAGCTGGCCCAAAATCTGTCACACCAGAAGAAGCGATGGTCTCTCGGGAAGGGAAATGAATTTGAGCAGCATGAGTCACAAAAATGTCCAATGAATTCAATCAAACAAGCGCTGCAATATTGTCGAAAACAACAACAAAACAAATATATCCCGAATCAGAAAAACAACTCGACTCACCAGAGAAGAAGTCGTGAGACGCCGAATCATTGACGATCGAAATTGTAATCGCACATCTCGATCGCTGTTCCATCACAACCAAACAGCGAGTCAGAACTTTCACGCGGCCAACACTCTAATAAAAACGTGAGCACAACATATCAAGAAAAAGAAGATAAAAATTGCTCATCTCCTGTAGGATCTGGATGGCACCAAGAGGGGGGGGGGGG
>LTAE01010420.1:3460-18457 GCA_001647135.1 Pontederia paniculata
GTCGTCTTGTTATTGAATTGAAAATATTATGGGAGGATGGAGTTTCGAAATATGACAGTTCAAAAAAGCAAAACTTTGTTATGAAAGAAGCATTGTTATGGACCATTAATGACTTTCCTGCATATGAAATGTTAAGTTGATGGAGAACTAGAGGAAAGCTTGCATGTCCACTGTGTGCGAAAAACACACAATTATTTTACTTGAAACACGATAGGAAAATGTGTTAGTTTGATTGTCATCGAATATTTTTGCCGATCAATCACCCGATGCGGCTTGATAAAAATTGTTTTCGTAAGGCAAATGTCAAAAGAAATTTACCATCAATTAGAATGAGTAGTCGTAAAGCATTGTCGCAAGTTAATGCGATTGGTCCTATAACTTTTGGGCTGAAGGCATCCACAAATCGACCAACTGGATATGGCATTGATCATAATTGGGAAAAGAGAAGTATTTTTTGGAATTTGCCATATTGGTCCTTAAATCTAATGCGGCATAATCTAGATCTTATGCATGTGGAAAAGAATATTTTTGATAACATTTTCAACACTATGATGGACAACAAAGTGAAAACCAAAGATGATATGAACTCCAAAGAGGATTTGAAGCTCATATGCAAACGTCCAAAACTCGAATTGGTTCATCAAAATGGGAAGTGCATAAAACCAAAATCTACTTATGCATTAAGTAGCGAACAATGTAAGCTTGTTTTTGAGTGGATAAAACAATTGAGGCTTCCAAACAGATACGCGTCTAACATATCTCGTTGTGTCAATCTTGAAGAGGGTAAGATATTCGGGGTGAAGACCCATGATTGTCACATATTTATGCAAAGATTAATTCCAATAAGCTTTCGAGAATTTTTGCCTAAACCTATATGGGGGACACTCACTGAATTTAGTATATTCTTTAAAGAATTGTGTGCCTTTAGTATACGGAAAGATGATATGATGCGTTTAGAATCATCAATTTCGATGGATGTATCCATTTGAGAGGTGCATGTTGTACCTAAAGAGAAAGACAAAAAATACGACAAAAATTGAAGGATCTATATGTGAAGCTTACTTTTATGAAGAAGTTTTAATTTCACATTGTTGTACTTTGAACCTGAAATTCAAAAAATGCGAACCCAAGTCCCACGAAATGACGATGGTGGAGTGGAGATCAATAAGGAGAGTTGATCCATTTTTATGTTTCCAACACATTCGATTGGGAGAACAAATAAATTTATGTTCGACGATGATTTATTGATTTGCAGAAAGTTATGTCCTCATCAACACTTTGGAAGTTGAGCCTTATCTAAAGTAAGAATACTTACTAAATATTACTTTATATTAGGTTAATTACAAATTTATATAATTCATACATTTCATATTTTTTTATGGAATTTGAAGATTTTCAAAGACAAATGAATTATACTATGACAAATGATCAATTTTTGCAACTCCGAGATGAACAATTTTCGAGTTGGCTTAAGAAGCAAGTCCTTGATGACAAAGTGACAAATAGACACATTAGAAATTTGAGTTATAGACTGAAGAAAAGAGTGTCAAATTATAACGGTATCATCGTCAATGGTTATAGATTTCACACCGAAGAATATGGAAGAAATAAGTCTACCATGAATAGTGGCATTCGTGTTCGAGGTTGTTTGTATGGTGAAAACAATTTGGATTATTATGGTATCATCGAGCAAATTATTGAATTATCATACCTTGGGGACATGGATGTTTTCATATCGCGTTGTCGTTGGTTTGATCCACAAAATGGTGTTAAGGTTGATGACACTTATGGATTGGTATATGTGAAGCGTAGATCAAGATTTAATTCAAATAAACCATTTGTTCTAGATGAACAAGCACAACAAGTGTACTATGCTAAATATCATTCAACTAAAAGGAGTGCTGATGAATGGTCGACTACGTGCAAAGTAAAGAACAAGCTTTTTTTTTGAAGAAAAAATGAACGTTGAAGGTACATTAGTTGATGGAATGCCATATTCCGATTATTATCAAGCTGATGAAACAATGAGAGTAATAAATGTTGCCCACGATGATGAAATAACAAAATTATTTTACAGAAATGGTCCTATGGAAGAAGTGAACATTAATTAAATACGTCGGCCTCTTGAAGTAGAAGATGAATAATTTATAAACGATAATGAGACAACTGATTATGAGACTGATGAAAAAATATATGAGTCACTTTCAAGCTCTTGAATAAGTTATTTTTCTTACAAATGCTTTTTTAATTGTGTTGTATATGTTTTGACATGTTATACATAATTATTTTTATATGCTACCATAGGTTATGCCTCCTCGTGGTCGTGGGAGAGCTTGTGGGAGTGGCAGAAGTTGTGGCACTCCACTAGGGGTCGAGGATGAGCCCGTCGTCGATCTTGACTCTCAGACAAGTAAATTTTACTGTTTATTCGTCATATTTAATCATGTTACTTTTGAATTTAATTTTTTTTGTCTATATTTACTATTTCTAACATTTTATTTCAAACAATATTAATGTTGGGTCTTCATCTTCCCAACGAAACCCGTATAATATTATACCTGTTACCAGAGTTACGGTGGATGACAAAAACAATCCATGAGTTGATTATATATGATTTATTAAACACTAATTTTCTTAAAGTATGAATATATGTTAAATGCATTAATCCATATAATGTTATATGATTTAGGTATGCTTTCATCCTGGTATGTATTCATCGAGAAATCAACGAGTTTGTTCTTTCGAGGCTTCTGATAGGCTTATCGAGATGATATGTACAATGCATTTAAGGTAAAATTATTTTAAATATAAGTACTTGAAATTAGTTTACAAAATAATAACTAATTGTCTTTTCAGGCCAAGTTTAAATGGGAGGAAGGCCTTCCTGATGGTATAATAAGGAAGGTCTTCAATATTGTAGCTTCGCATCTTCTCAGAGGAGTATTATTCAACTACTGGCGAGATGCAAGGCTTGTGACCGATGGTAACATTCTCGAAGCAAAGGACAAGCCTGCACCGCATATCTCCAAAGAAGTTTGGTCTTCTCTTTACGACACATGGTAAGTTCATATTTAATAGTTGGATTAAATTTAACTTTTTTTTCAACACTTATCACTTTCAATGTAGGGCATCACTCGAATATCAGGAGAAGTCAGCAATCGGAAAAAAAATAGATTGTCCAAGATGGACGCGACACGCCATTGCGGAGGCTTTATTGGGTTCATAAAGCATAAACGAAAAATGATATTTTTTTAAAATTATATGAATATTTTAATATATGAAATGTGATTGTCGTAGGAGTTGGCGAGCGGAGGCAAAGTTGACTTCCAAACGTTGTACAAAGAACTTTTCACCATTAAGAAGACCAACCAATTCATCTCGGAGCAAGCAAAACAAATTGCAGTATAATTTTATAACACTCATTCAAAATAAGTATCCTTAAGTATTTGGTATGGAAGTAACTATTTTCATTTATAGGAGGCATACGATTTGCTTATGACGGAGAAGTACGGAGATAATGTAGACTCATTCCCCGACATCGACGAGGAGGTACGAAAAGAAGTTGCAGGACTTACTAAGGAGGGTCAACTTTGTGGGTTAGGAAGATTAAGTTCGCAACAAGCGAGTGTTTCTTCTGTCGCTGGTCCTTCGTGTAGTTCGGCCGCCGAACCCACCCCTGCGACTATGGCTGGGATGAAGGACCTTGTGGTGGAGGTGGTAGATGAGGGAGTTATGCCACTTTTGTTGGAGGTCCTTAGATTGATTCGCGGTCGTTCTGCTCCTCATACTCCTCCGTCCAATGATTAGATTATGTTGTGTTTGACTTATGTTGTAATACTTTCAAACATGTGTTGTCGACTTAGACTTTGTGATGAGTACCTAGAAACTTATGTTGTGTTACTTTTAAGTTTATTACGTTTATATGGCATCTTTATTATCTTGTTCATGAATGAGTATATTTGTTTGATATGATGATACTATGTTGTATATAAGGAGTTTTCTACAATTAGATGCACCATTCTAAGTTGTTTTGATAATTAGCGACAGAATGACGATACAATTTTCGATATATTACGATAATTAGCGGTGGAATAGCGACTGGTTAACAATAGTTTAGCGACAACTTTAGCAACAGGATAGCGACAGGTTAGCGATAGTTTTGCGACGTTTTAGAGACCATTTTTTTTTTAAAAAAATAATGACGGATTAACGACAGATTGACGACAGTGTAACTACCACATAACGATAAATTTTTCTGTCGCTAATAACAACCTATTTTTTGCGACAGTTTGTTGTCGTCGCCGTGTTGTCGCTAGTTTGTGGCTAATTGTTATAGAGATAATCTAATGATAGATCAGCGACATATATTTCTATCGCTGATTTCTGTTATTCTTGTAGTGGTTCTTCTTAAGAAATAACATCCAATATATTTCAGAATTCATGGGGGTCCAAAACCATATATCTTTATATCAAGTATGACATGATTTTCAAACATTTGCACTTCGATCATTGTCATTCCATAAGGCGATATCAAAATGATGATCTTTAGTAAAGCTTCATCTTTAATATATACATATACATTTTGAATCGTTATACAACCTTATCATTAAAACTCATCCTCTTGCGAAATGCTCCCAAGTCCAATGAGCCAAGCCATGCTTTTGATTTTCGTTGTCATAATTAAACATAGTGTCTAGATATCCTAATTGTCCTAGATATAATTAGCTAAAAAATAATACAAACACTTTAATCAATGATCTTGTCATCATTGTTTCATTGAGTCCTTTGCTTATTATTCATTATTAATCCTTTGAATCATCATACAATCATAGTATAACTAAATTATGTATTCATTATCCACATAATCACTAGATCATGAATATGATCACATCATTCTTATTATATCATAATATCACATCAACTCTTTAGTTTTAACGAGATAAATCTTGGTTTCTTTCACATAGCTTATGCACAATTCTCAAGCATATATACACACACAGACATATATATATATATATGGAATCATCCTGTGACACATGTTTCATAACTCCTCCATATTTATTTATTAGATAATCATCATTTCATAGTCTATGCTCACAATTTTCAGCAATGTCCATTGACATCATGGTCTAATAATTTATCCATAGATTCTCTATATGGGTTAGCCTATCCACGTGACCGCAAAGGATATTGATTAAATATCGATGGTCAATCTCAAGAGTCCATTAGATGAGAGAGTAGAAAACTTACACATTTGAATCATCAAGCTTTCTTCTCTCAATTTTACACTACTCCTTTTTAGTAGCCTAACTTATCAATATGAACATAGAACAAAGTTTTTCCTTTTGATAGGTTGTGCATGTTTCCCAATCTTGACTCAGAACTTTAAGTCATAAACATTTTTTTTTCTGATGATTCTTATTTTTCTCAAAAGTAGAATATTATACACTTAGACTCATGAGTCCTACAATTTGTAACTTTCTATTTTGCTTTCAATAGATTTAACAATGTCAGTGATCCAACTTCTATTCAATGTCTTTATAGTCGATACTTATAATATTCATTACTTACTTTTCATGGTACCACTTCAATTAATCTAGTTTCTCTCCAAAGATTAGACAACAATTTAACCATTCTATAAAAAATCTTGTTTTAGTTTGATTATGTCATCTATGATAATATACAAATCAACACGCTATATCTTGGTAGCATCTCAGTCTTCCAATCACAAATTCTTATATACAATTTCAATCACTAAATTTTTGGCTCCTACGAAATTTAGATCAAAGATCAGTTCATTCGTAATTTTTGAAAAATTGAAACTGATCTAAATCCCATGAAATTCCTCTGTCATGTTTTAATTATTATCTATATTATATTTTAAGGTCATTCATTTGACTTTTACATCATGCCACTAATCATTTAGTGACAATTATGACTCAATTCGTAATTCAAATAGGACCTAAGGACTTATTATCCCCTTAACATCAATAATCATCCATCATATGATTAGAATTCACTAACATTCATAGGGTGCACACAATGACTTGCGTACGTTCATCAGGTTTAACAGTTGCTCATTACACTTGCACATGGATCTTTAGATAGTCGACTTTAGAAACTTAATTAAGGACTTAAACCTAAAACACCAAAGAATCTATAAAGTCGCTAGGCTCTGATACCATCTAATCCATAACGCCTAAAAAATGACACCTCGCACACGGCGAGTCGATATTCAACACGCGGCTTGATGCTTTTCAAGATGACACGTCGACTTAAAACTCACTTCTTCATCTTTCACCTACAATAGGAATAAATAACATTAGGACTAACTATCAATTAGCAAAAGCTTAATAATATTTAGCATAAGGTCATATAACTTAATCTTATACTCAACCACATACAAGATCAATCCTTCAGGAGGCCAATCATCACTAATCCATCAATTTGATCCTTGATATGATAAATCACCTGCAGGATACATGTAGAGAAAATTCATCCCATTAGATTGCGCCAGTATGTACGTCATAGCAATATGAATGACACATCGTCATCCTTCAGAGTTATTTGACACCTCATCGTTTTACACATAAAGCAATAAAACATCCTAATTCAATACTTAGCATATCATATACTTAATACACATCAATAATAAAACATGGCATAATCTTTATGCATCAATGTAACAATATCAATTATGTCTTTATATCTATACTTTAACAATTTTGATATCAATCGATTAATGGCATGAACATTCAATGACATTAGGCTTCATAATGTTCGATATCAATAACAATATGTTCATGCTTGCCTTTAGCGTGTTAGTTGTCATTTGATAATCGGAAGTCCTCTTTGTGACTTTCTTAGGCTGTCTCCATATGAAGTCGTCCCCATTTCAATATGAGCCTTGCTGATTTCAATTAACAATAAGGATCCGTGATTCATCAATATCGATATCAATAAGGTTCCTTGAATCATTTATACATGAGTCATCAAATGACAATCCTATATTCAATTTAATCAATTTATGAGTCATTAACAATCATTGGAGTGTTAGACCTTACATAATGTAGGTCAACTAACTTAACTCTCGCCACTTGTCCAACTCGATGGTTGGTCGAACCCTCCCATCTGACTCGTGCTATTGTGCTACCTGACATCGTCCGACCTAAGAGTCAGTTGAACAGTCCACCAGGTCTCCAACTGACTTATCTCTTAGTGTAATAGTTAGCTGACCCTTCCTTGGGGTTGATGATGACAAGAAAAAATATACCCAAAAAACTGGACCCAACCTCTTAAAAGCTTAGCCCGGAGCTCTATTTTTGTAAAAGTTATTTACTGATTTACTTTCATTTTTCACATTTTAAATATTCAACATCTTTATATTTGAATTCTAGAATTTTGAACGAATTTGAGAGGGATTATAATTAACTTCCCTGTTTTATGCATTTGGAGCGCTTGAAATTCATATTCCTTCTTTCTTTGTCGCAGTTGGGGACCAGGATAACTGCCAGCCCGGATTTTGTGGAGCTAACTGGGTACATTTTGGGGAATAAGTTGCTAAAGCATGAAAACAACACGAAGGGCCTTATAAGAGGAAGGAAAAGGGGAGGAAGAACAAAAGGGGAGGGCGGCGAACTTTAGTTTTCTGTTCTGCACTTGGTTTTTATTCTGGCAAGAAACATGTTGGCCGAACTACGTTTTGAAATTGTATCTGTTAGCCCAGGATGTCCAGCTAGGTCTTATCGCTGGAATCTTGGGGAATCTCTATTTCTTATCTAATCTGCTCTAATGCTTTAAGTATTCATTTTTATATCGCCTACTTGATCTCGCGCTATTAATTATGATTTATGGTTTTTGTTTTGTGTTTTCCTGTTGTTCGCTTAATTCTTCCCAAATGTGCAATGTCTGCAAGAGCCGTATAGTGTTGCCACCTTCACATAGTGAGTTGAGTGGCTAGCGATGAAGTTTGGGGGAATTTAAGTCTGGGGTATGCCTTCTGAGATAAGGGTAAGGTGAGAGTCGACCCCTACCTCCGGAGTTTGACCCGGAGTGAGCAACAACAATTTTGAATTGAATTATAGATTTGGATAGAGAGGAACGAGTTATGGTCTTGACCTCGAGAGAGGTTTGATAGGTTGGGGAACTAATCTCTTAGTTAGCCCGTGAGCATACACCACGAGAGTGGGGGTTTGCTGAGTAGGTGACCGCCGCGAGGGCGGGGTATACTTCGACCTGAGAGAGTACTCTAGCTGAACCCTTAGGTCCCCCTAGGAAAAGAGGTCAGTGCTTGCTGAGAGGTAGTAGCCCTCTGGCGATTGGGTGTCAAGACTTAATTCTTTTATCGGGATTTAAGATGGTGATCTCTCCTCCCTGAGAGAGAGTGTGACTATGGCGAGATTGCATTTGGTCAAGCCTTGATCCTTCACCGTGAGAGTGGGAAGGTGAAGGATAGAGCAATCATCATGAGTGCGGGATTACTTTGACCCGTGGTGTAAAGGTCTGGGCGACTTTTTAGATATTCACGTCAAAGATCGGATGGGTGATATTCATAGGTGAACCCAAGGTTTTGGTGTCCTCCCATAATTAGATTTATCTTTCTTTTAAAATTTGCATTTTCTATTTAAAAAAAAAAACTTATTTCTACTTTCAATTTATTACCCCTCATTTATTTCGAAGTTTGGCTTGAACTCTAGTGTCAAGACCCAACCCAAGCTTGCTTGAGGAAAAGTGGAAGCCTCCATGAAAACAAAGTTTTCTCGTGGATCGATTCCTGAAGTACTAGACCATTGCTGTATACTTGCGGTGAGAGGAGTGTGTTAGGTTTGCAAATATTAAAATTTGAAGTGAAGACAATTTTTACAGAAGCTTGACCTAGCCTTTACGCCCTAACTTGTGTTTCAAAATCAAGGTCATTTTCTATCTTAACCCACACTTCGCATCAAGTTTTTGGCACCGTTGGCGAGGAAGCTTTTTGATTTTTTGCACCTTTAATCCTGCTATTCTGATTTCAAGTCCTGTTTTCTTTTATTTCTTTTGTTTTATTTTTCACTTAACACTTTCTTGATCTGTTGCCTAACCCTAACATATTTTGAGAGGTGCATGCTCAGTTCTAACTCCGAAGAAGAAGAGACTCTTGAGTTTGACCCTGAGATCAAAAGAAACTTCAAAAGAAGAAGGCAAGAGCAAAGAATCCATAGTTATCAAGCCCGAGTTTTGGCAAACAACATCGAGATGGCTCAACCCAATCCAAACGCAGGCCAAGGTAATCCAGCTGGAGGCCTTGGGAATCAAGTTATACCACCAGTTGCAGTGAATCCTGATGCTACTCGAGCCTTAGAAGAATTCTGCACGCCTACAACGGTAGGCTTGAGCTCCGGAATCGCAAGACCATAGGTTGGCGCCAACAAGTTCCATCTGAACCCAACCATACTCGGATACTTGGGTCAGAATCAATTCTGCGGGCTTGCCCATGAAGATCCAAATCAACACCTGATTAATTTCATAGAGATTTGTGACACTTTCAAGTGTGATGGACTTACCGACGATGCGGTCAGACTTTGGCTATTCCCATACTTTCTTCGGGATAGGGCCAAGGACTGGCTATGCTCACTAGAGCCAAATACACTCATGACATGGGACAAGCTTATCTCAGCCTTCACGACGAGATTCTATCCATGAGGCAAGATTATGATGATGAGGAATCAAATTACCTCATTCGTCCAATATTAAAATGAGATGCTCTACGAAGCCTAGGAGAGATTCAAGAAATCACTGAAGCAATGCCCTCACCATTGGTTCCACAAGTTGATGACCATGCATACCTTCTATGGCGGGCTTACTCCGGAAAGCAAATCTACCCTTGACTCCGTAGTTGGTGGTAGATTCATGTCCAAAATATAGATGAGGCAACCCAACTGATCGAAAGAGTTATCAAGACCCATCGAGAGTGGACAGAAGATCGGGTGAACAGAAAGAGACCCGAAGATCAAAGCAAGCCCAACCTTAGAAGGTTAGATCAAATCTCAACTCAAATAGAAGGTCTCGTCAACCTATTTTAGAAAATTCTGGAGAAAAAACAATGACCATACCTCTTTAAGCCAGAAAATATTCGCAGCAGAAGCAACCCCTAATCAAACCACACCACCTTCCATTTGGTGTGAGCAATGCTGGATGATCGAGCATGTAGCTGCACAATGTCAAGCCATGGCCTACAATGTCCAAGATCCCCAAGATGACCAAGTAAACGTTGTCGCACCATTCAACCAAAATCAAGCTGGAGAGCAATATCAAGGTCCACCTTGGATCAAATCTCATCCCAGCATGTCATACTGAAACCAGAACTACTAATAGAGAGGCCTCAAGCTCAAAACTTCAAACCAAATCAATACCCACAACAGAACAATCAACAACAACATGCCTTACCTCTGCCATAGAAATACCTAGCAGTACCCCCACCTCAAGGAAAGTCAAGCCTTGAAACTATGATGGAGAGCTACATGAAGCAGCAGAACGAGACCTTGAAGCAAATGTGTACCAAGATTTACAGACTTACAGCCTACAATAAGATCTTGGAGAACCAAATAGCACAGCAAGCAAGCTCTGCTACAAGGCCTCCGGGAACATTCCCAGGGCAACCTGAGGTCAACTACCGAGAATATTGTCAAACTATATCCCTCAGGTGCGGGAAGCAACTAGAAGAACCCACGAAAAAGAAAGCCAAACATGAAACAACTGAAGCAATCCCTGGGGATGTTGAGCCGAGGTATGAGCCAGAAGCGAATCTCAAGGAGAACCCTAGTCGAAGCAAACCCTTAGCAATAATCTAGAGCCTAGCTCCAAACCGACTGAACCTCCACGAGACAATTCCAAAGCAAGCCCCCCTACCTCAGAAGCTCTGATCGACCTCAGATTTGTAAGATTTGTACCCTTCCTCCAAAAGTTAATGAAATTTCAAAGAGACCAACAATTTGTCACATTCATTGAGGTACTCAAGAAATTGCACATCAACATTCGTTTTGTTGAAGTAATACAACAGATGCTATCCTACTCCAAGTTCCTAAAGGAGATACTTTCAAAAAAAGGAAGATAGATCTCCATGAGATGGTAGCTCTAACTAAAGAGACAAGTGCGGTGATCCAGAACAAGCTTCTTCTGGAGCTGAAGGATCCAGGCAGTTTTTTGATTCCTTGCAAAATTGGATAACTCCAGGTCAATAGAGCCCTATTTAAGAAACTCAATGCTGCAAGAAACTCAACGATGGAGATTTAAAGCCAGCTAACATGACTTTACAGCTTGCTGACAGGTCTGTTAAATACCCTCAAGGCATCCTAGAGGACATACCTATCAAGGTCCAAAAGTTCTACATTCCTGCAAACTTCGTGATCTTCGACATAGAGGAAGATCTCAACACACCTCTGATCCTGAGAAGGCCTATTTTAGCTACAGTTGGTGTCATCATTAATGTCAAAAATAGTACGCTATCTTTCCCACTGGGGTAAAAAAAGATCGAATTCAACTTGGGCCAGGCAATGAACTATTCATGAAGTTTCAAGTTGTGAAGATGAAGTAATCCAAGAAGTTTCAGCGGTAGTTCTCAAACAAGATCTACTTCAGAAGAGTCTAACTTTAGATGAAGACCTATGGGACGATCCAAAATAAACCCTATTCACAAAGCTCCTCGACTCAACCCAAGAAGGTGAGGACCCACCTAGGACAGCTTACCTAGCATAAGCCTCGACCCAAGAGACTTGTGAGTCCTTCAAGCCCAAAGGGGGCACCTTAGGTGGAGATGAAACCATTACCCTCTGCCCTCAGGTACAAATTTCTTGGCCCAGGTTCTACTTATCCTATAATAGTAAGCTCTATCCTTACCTCTAACCAAGCTGACCAATTGCTTGAAGTACTTAGAAGGTATAGGGAAGCTATAGGTAACACCATGGCCGACATCAAGGGCCTGAACCCATCTATGCATGCACAGAATACCCCTTGAAGAAAATGCCAAGACCTTGATCGAAGGGAAAAGGCGGGTGAACCCTAACCTTCAGAGGTAGTCAAGAAGGAGATCCTTAAGCTACTAGACTCTGTCCTAATCTACCCTATCTCTGATAGCAACTGGATCAACCTAATCAAGATCGTCCCCAAGAAGGAAGGTATGACCGTAGTTGAAAATGAAAAGGGAGAACAAATCTCATCCCGAACCACCATATGTTGGAGGATGTGCATAGATTTTAGAAAGTTAAATAAGACAACCCGGAAATACCATTTCTCTTTACCCTTCATTGACCAAATGTTGGAAAGGCTAGCCAAGCATGAATATTTTTGTTACCTTGATGGCTTCCCAGGCTTCCTTCAAATACCCATCCACCAAGGCGACCAAGAAAATACCACCTTTACATGTTCCTATGGTACTTTTGCCTATAGGAGGATGCCCTTTGGTCTCTGTAATGCGCCTACTACTTTTCAAAGATGCATGACTGCAATTTTTTCTGATTTTATCAAAAAGATTATGGAGATGTTCATGGATGACTTCTCAGTCTATGACCCCTCCTTTTCTAGTTGCCTAACCCATCTTGGACAAGTATTGTGCAGGTGCAAAGAAGTCAACTTGGTGCTGAACTAGGAAAAATATCATTTTATGGTTCAGCAAGGTGTGGTCTTGGGACACGTGATCTCGAATCAAGGCATTGAGGTGGACCTTGTGAAGATCGAAGTTATTGCGAAGTTTCCCCCACCTGTAATGTCAGGGGCATATGAGAATTCTTTGGGCATTGCCATTTTTTACTGGAGATTCATCCAGAACTTTTAAAAAATAGCTAAGCTCTTGAAGGATCTATTGCACAAGGACATTGAGTTTATCTTCAACGAAGCTTGTCTAGCAGCCTTTAACAAGATCAAGGACGCCTTGACCTCAGCTCCAATCATGCAGCCTCCAGATTGGACCTTACCTTTCGAGGTCATGTGCGATGCCAGTGACAACATTGTAGGAGCAATCCTCGGTTAGAAGAAGGACATACTTCACAATGTCATCTACTACGCTAGAAAGACTCTTGATTCGACTAAACAATATTACACTACCACCGAAAAGGAGTTTCTAGCGGTGGTATATACCAGGTACAAGTTCAGACCCTACCTCATCGGCTCCAAAGCTGAAAACTAGGTTGCTGACAACCTGTCCAGACTACAACGTTCTTCAGATTTTAAAAGATGATCCAATCCCCATCCTAGATCTACTTCTTGATGATCATCTGCGGTCCTCATCAGTCGAGATCCACCTTGGTTCACTGATATTGCAAATTATTTGGCACTCAAGATTGTACCTCCAAACTTAACTCTGAAGCAAAAGAGAATTTTTTTCTCTGAAGTAAAAAATTACTTCTGGGATGACCCCTTGCTCTTCAAGGAGTGCCTGATGCATGCAAAAATATACATATTACATGCATCTATTTTATATTATTTTTCTAGTATTTTACATTAATTAATGCATTATTTCAGTTATTTGAGTTGATATTTCATTCATGAGTCAGATTCTACCTAAGTACTATATATGGTTAATTTTCAAGAAAATCACAAAAAGGAGATTTAGTCGCACGGACTCAAAAATAATGAAGCAACACGGTCTGTGTTGCTCCAAAATGGTCTGTGTTCAACTCATTTTTGAAGCTCCCATTTTCCACCAAGCCAAAACGGCCTGTGTTCAACTCATTTACGAAGTTCAAATTTCCATCAAACCAAAACGACCTGTGTTGCTCCAAAACGGCCTGTGTTCAACACTAAAGAAAAAGTTCTCCGTTTTCACACCATTTTCGATCAAAACGAACGCCATCGACGTCGCAGATTGCGCCACGTGTCATCATCCCAGAACAACACCCACCGTGCTCAAAGTCTTGTTGCACTCAAATTCTAAGATATCCTAAAACGGGCTGTGTTGATTCAAAACGGCCTGTGTTGTCACCCCACATGTTGGTTCGCCTGATCTGAAGGTTATTATCAATTCTTATTCGATTCAAACTCTTCCCAACCATGTGATGCCAGGCCTCACCTCCGAATTTCACCTATAAATAGGCCTCCATACATCAAACTGAAGGCAATTATACTCTCTGATCTCTAACAGCACATATTTCTCAAAAGACAAAATAGAATCAGGGACTCCTCATATTTTTCAGATTTCTGAAGAGCTGAGAAGCCATCTTTGGAGGAGAATCCTTGGAGCGGGATTGAAGATTTAGAGAGCAATAGGATTCTGCAAATCTATTTGTTTTTTCTAATCTTATTTCTTAAGGCTTAGAATCATATTTGTTTAGGAATAATTTATGTTCAACCTTATTTAGTTTATGATTTTGATACTTTTCAAGTTTATTGGGTATTTTATTAACTTTAATCGAAACATACTGTTATAATTTACTCTTAATTAATTTTCTCTTGGATTTCTGTGACTTACGTTTCCGGCGAGGCAAAACGGGTTGTGTTCGTCTAACACAGGCCGTTTTCACCTCTCCACCATCGTTTTTCGTGTCTGTTTTCTTTACTGAGAAGTTGTGTTTTCATCTGCCCGGACGCTGCCTGTTTTGGCCAACGCGGGCTGTTTTCCTGACGCATCTCTCTTCGGCTCTTTTTCAAGTGTTTGGATTCTTAGTTGAGAGATTTATGTCTATTTGTTTCCATAATTCATAAATTGTGGGTTGCTATTCACTCGAGAGAGGCCTAGCAATTTAGGATTGAATTTTACTGCATTTTGATTTTTAATTAATTTTAGGTTTAACATTTTCACGTACTCCTGATTTAATTTAAAATTAAGATAGTTAAGTCATCTGTTTCCGGAGTCTTATAATTTTAAATAAATTCTTCCACCATCTAATATTCAAACACTTTAATTAAATAAATCTAAAAGATAATAGGGGTGAAACAAAATTTTAATCTTAACAAACTAAATCTTTTTAATTTTCTTCTTTTCTTTTATCAATTATCTTTTCTTCTTATTTTTCTTATCTTATCTTA
>LTAE01010421.1:0-16870 GCA_001647135.1 Pontederia paniculata
GCTCACCTTCCCCTTCGATGCAGAGGATTTCTGGAGACCACTACGCACTTCAGTTGTCGGTCGGAGGCGGGGTTGGAGATCTTTATTGGCGATCTTTTTGGCCGTTTCCTGGGCCATCTGGCTCCAGCGCAACCGGATCATTTTTTGTGGGGAGAGATGTCAGGTTGAGACCATTGTACACCATATTACTTTTCTCCTTCGCGAGTGGAGTTTTGGGTAGGAGGTTTCTCATCCTTTGTTCTCTCGCCTTTTATCGCTCTCTCTCGAAGAGCGTTTACGTCTACATGACCTTTTCATAGATATATATATACATAGATGACATCCGCATCACCGGCAATCATCCTTTTTCTTTTCAAAAAAAATATTATAAGTCATAGTGATGGAGACTTGAATCCAATTTAGGGAAAATATGCTATTAGCAAATATTATAAATCAAGTATAAATTCCAAAGGAACTATACATAGGGTTCTAAACACCCCATATATCAAATAGTATGGAAACCTAAATAAAAAGAAAACAAATAAAAGACAACCTAATATAAGGAAAACTTCTAATAAAAGGAAAAACTAATATAAGGAAAACTCTAATGGGCTCATAACTATACTAAGGCAAATTATTAAGGTATAAGGCCCATAATAACCATCTTGTTCTACATCAATTCTCCTCATTTTGGAAAAACTCGACTCTGACGAGTTGAATGGTATATATGAAAAAAGAACATCATCAAGATGACGAAAATCAGCTTAAAAAATTCAAGCAACTCCAGCAGGCGAATGATCGTCCCAGCGGATGAAGAAACATTGAAAAGGTCCATTTGAAAACATTGGAATCATTTTAATAATCATATTTGTATAATGATTGCTCTCATTATAAGCACATGTAGACATAAAGAGAAAGCTCAAAATGATGAAAGTATGGGTGAAAGTTTTCCACATTGAACACTAATTTGATGCTATGATCAAGTGACAAATCGAGTACATCCTGTCTACGAAGAATAAGCAAACTAGTAGTCACTTGCTCATGAAACTCATTAAATGTAATGTAAGGATAAAGTTCAGGATGCATGCGAATCATCACACATATGTATACCCCCAAATTCGTATGCTCATCAACAACAAGCTTATCGATATCATTAGAAATGTTATCTATTCATGAATCTCTTTTCGAATGTCTTTTTAGGTATAACTCAACATGAAGAGCTTCATAATAAGCATCATCTAAGGATTCATACTCGCGATGTTGCATTTCACATCTAATTTAGATAGAAAGGAATGAACAAAACATGAAACAACAACCCATTCAAGATGTTTTTGGTGACAATGCTTTCTAGCTTTCTTGAAGATTTTCATATTTTTTGTATGGTCAAAGAACCTTGTTGTAGATTCATCAAATCATTTAAAAATTTATTTTGAGATCGAGTAGGAGCATACTGTTCTTCAAGGACATGTTTCATCTCAAACCACAAATAAATAGGAGGGAAGCCTTGCGTTTCCTATCGAGTTAAATATTGCGCTAGTAACGCTTTGGAAAACCTTCAAGTTTCATTTTGGCGATATGAACACAATGTTCATCAGACATATTATATCGAACAAAGGCATCTTCTAACTTAATTAGCCAATCAAGGAATGTCATAAGATCAAGTATATCATGAAAGAATGGTGCCTCCATTATTTGGCAAGGAACATCAACCTATGGTGTATGATGATCATGAAAAGGGGGACTGTGCAAAGATAAACCATGTCGGGAAGGGTTATGTGGAGGATCATACGCTGAAAGACCTTGAGCCAAGTGGAAATCGTAATTCATATGTGATAGTTTAGTAGTTTCATTATAATTGATGAAAGGATGATGTTTATGTGTGAGATTGTTTATTTTATGCCCAAGGATATCAACCTGATGGACGAGATTTTGGATGGCCTCAAGGGTATCAGAAAGAATTGAGTTGGAAGGCGATTGAGAATTAGTGCCAAGTTGAGGATTATGACTAACATAAGAACCAAGACTGTTGCTCGGCATATTGAATATCTAAATGAGAGATTCAAAAAATCAACACTACTAATAGTTTAATAAGAAACTATAAGGAACAAGCACAATCAGATGCAATTGAATGCAACATGATGATACTTATTTGAGAGCAGCAAAGTGAAACTCCCAGAGAGAAAAAGGCTAAACAATATGTGGAGTTAACACACAATCCTATGATCCGTTAGCAAGGAAAGTGAACAATGAGGAAAGAAGTTGCCGAATTCCGAAGAATAATGATTTCCCTTTTGCAATGTCACCGATAAGCAATAGGTGGCACGCGGTTGATGATGAGGTTCTATGTTGGTGAGTACAACATGAATAGTAGATGCGGCAACAGTATTGTAGCGATTGCGGGTACTCCAATTTGCTCTTTTTCTCTTCTGGCAAAAAAAATTTTCTCAAAGTTGTTTTCCTTTTTTATGGGTTAAACATATGGCTGGTATCCCGTTTTTCTGTTATTGTTTTTGTTCAACAGTAAATATAAATTTAGCCATCTTTTTCTTCCTCAACAAACAATGGCATATATGGGCTGGCTGGTGGACTGCAGACAGCAGGTGTCCTGGTAGTGCTTTGCCGATGTCGTTCAAAATATTGTGACTGTTGAAAGGGTGTCGTGGCAGTAACAATGGTGGCGCGGTGAGGGGGAGATTGCAATGGCTGGCGCTTGTCAAAAGGCAGCACCCAGCGAAGGCGACGCCCTCGGGCAGCTGCAGAGAGGAAGACATTTTTTTTGGTTAAATAAGAAACATTGGATCAAGATAAGATGAGGAGAAAAGGTGAAATAACTAGGGTTTGGGAGGAGGTTGTGTAGGAGGTGAGAGATAATGGATTTGAATCATTAGGTCTTAATCAACTGATGACTGCTAGGTGCGGCCGCGATACTGCATGTGGGACAAGAAGACAGTGGCAGCAACACGCAGTGGAAGCTGCAGCAGCAGAATGCAGTGGTGGCAGCAGCAGAACGTGGTGGTAGCAACAGCAGTCGGCAGCAGTGGCTGCAGCAGTAGCATGTGGTGGTTGCAGTAGCAGCACACAGCAGCGGTAACCAGTGGTGCGGCAGCAGCAGCAGGCAAAGCTTTTGTAACACGACTGCAACATCGGGTACTGTAGCGATGGCACTGTAACAGAGGTACTGTAGCGCGGGGCACTGTAGACTGAACAAAAGGTTATGGTTTGGAGAGACAGGATCACAACCGTTTGATGAAAATCAAAGGGTTGATTTGCTCTGATACCAATTGATGGAGACTTGAATACAATTAGAGAAAATATGCTATTAGCAAATATTATAAAGCAACTCTAAATTCCAAAAGAACTATACAAGAATGTTTATAGGATTCTAAACACAAAGCCCACAACTAATAAATGACAACCCTATATATTAAATAGTACAGAAACCTAAATAAAAGGAAAACTAATAAATGACAACCTAATATAAGAAAAACTCCTAATAAAAAGAAAAAACTAATATAAGGAAAACTCTAATGGTCTCATAATTAAACTAAAGGCACAAAGCCCACAACTAAAGACTAATTATTAGGGCATAGGGCACATAATATCCTTCTTTTTCTACATCACATAGCTTTCATCGAATTATAAGATAAAGTTTCTTGAATGATACTTGTCATCAATTTTTTCTTCACTTAACGTTGTTTGTTTCACTTAACGTTGTTTGTTTCACTTAACGTCGTTTGTTTTTTCAGTTGGATCATGTCACTAGAAGAAATAATAACAGTGAACTCCAATTCAAGCTCTACTATGTAATATGCTTGGTATCCTAGCATGATATGCAAATGATAAAATCCAGGAAACTTTTATGTCCTCAGCAAGATGAAATTTTCTTTTGCTAAAAGATCCTCAGACCTTTCTAAGCCTTGTTGGACATAAATTTCTACCGAAAATGGTTGGGATATATCAAAGCTAATTGTTATAGAAGGTTTTCAGTCAGTTTTCAAGGAACAACTACTTAGGATGACAATATCATGCTGAAGAAACATCATAATATATGTTATTGTGTTTGTGACCGCCAAGAAAACCAATCAGCTTTGAAGAAGTGGCATTTATTAATCAATGATTTACTTTAGACACACTTCGGAAAAACTTCCCTCAGAAAATTAGTTGTTTAGACATATGTCTTATTGTATCTTAGTCAATAATTACAAATGCGTTCATTTAAACCATTGGCTGAAGTAGACTATATGACATTAATAAGCTAGTTAATCCTTATACATCATAGTGTTCTTATGTGCATTAAGAGTTTGTGGTAAGATCTGGTCAATTAATTTTGGAGCTTGGTATGCCATTTCTAGTTTGACATGATTTATAATCTCTCCCTGTTTTCAAATCACTCTTTTTTTCAAGTTTTTTATGACCCACGGAGACAAATATCAGCTGTGTTCCATGCAATAGTGTATATGGAGGTTTCCTTCAAAAAATAATTTATATGGAGGTACTCTTGATGCTGCGCATTGTTTGACTGTGCTGCTATTTTTGCTATTGTAGGCAACTCAAATGAGGGTTCCTTGCAAAATTTCAATCAGGATAAAGAACAAAGTACACTATATAATTTTCTCTATCCCGGTAAAGAGCTTCTTCCAGATGATAAAGAAATGAGCATATTTGACCATCTAGAAGAGCTTCGCGAGAGAATATTCATCTCCGTTTTGGCTGTGGGAGCTGCTATTGTGGGTTGCTTTGCCTTCTCAAAGGATTTGATTCTTTTTCTTGAAGCACCTGTTGCAGCTCAGGGAGTTCGCTTTCTGCAACTCTCCCCTGGCGAGTTCTTCTTTACTACTCTGAAGGTAGCTTCCTTCTGTTGAAACTTCATATTCAAATGATAGTTTTTGAATGTATATATCATAAGAAAAAAGGTAACATTCACATTAGTTGTTACATATCTTCCAACAGTTTATTTTATTACTTTGTTTATTATAATTGATATTTCCCATTTGACATTTCCTTCATGAGTTTTTCATCCTGCGGAAACACATCTAGCAAATTTGTTGTCCCTGTTAAGTGCTTATTGTACTGAATATTTGACAACTGGTACGGGCTGCAATTTCTTGAAGTATGAACTGTAATAGGATTATTTGAATTTCCTTCTTTTATCTAGTATGAAACTTTTGGAGTCTTCCATACATAAACTTCATGTGATCTTCATCTAAAAAAGAAAACTTCATGTGATCATTGCTAAGCAACTAGAGTTAGTTATGTGAGAAATACATTTGTACTGTAATTAAGAATAAAAGTGGGGAAAGAATGTGTAGTCGAGAAGATTCTTTATTTTGCAGTGACAAAATGTGAGGTTAAATCATGCGACCCTGCTTCCCCGATTTTATTATCAGAGATAGATAGGATGGGATAGGTGAAGCTTCAATTTTGTTTACCAATTTATGCTTCTTCCATTTGCATTCATTTTTATTTTTTGCTTTGATTGATTATTTCTGTCAATTAACTTTTGGTTTATCTACTTGGTAATCGTTTGGTGGACATGACTTTGCCAACTAAAATAAACTATCTTCATGTTTCACAGGTATCTGGTTATTGTGGGCTTCTTCTAGGCAGTCCTGTTATTCTTTATGAAATTATTGCCTTTGTGCTTCCTGGTCTTACTAAGGATGAGAAAAAATTCTTAGGACCCATTGTCTTGGGTTCCTCAGTTCTCTTCTATGCTGGTCTTGCCTTCTCGTATGCCGTTTTAGCTCCTGCAGCCTTGAATTTCTTTGTTAACTATGCTGAAGGTGCTGTGGAATCACTATGGTCCATCGATCAGTATTTCGAGTTTGTGCTCATTCTTTTGTTCAGCACCGGCTTGTCGTTTCAGGTAATGAGGACACCTCATTTTCTTATCTCTCAAAGTATATGAAGAGAAAATGGTATAGTAGATTTTCTGTGGTTAGACAATCATATCTGTCTGAAGAGCTAACACTAGAAAGTCATATTTCTGTTGGTTCAGCAGCGAGAATACTAGGACAAGCACATTAGACTCCTCTATCTCATGTCATTCTTCATAATCCAAAGTTTTCATGGTTGTTATTATACAGCGATGTTTATCTTTTATTTTAATTGAACACTTACAATTTATTATGGCTAGTATAGTTATCTATCCCTATTATCACATTAAATCTTGCCATAATTGAAGAAAGAAAGTGTAGTCAAATGAAGTGTGAAAAGCAAACAAAAGTTTGTAAGTAATTCTTCAACTCTCATCTGAAAATGAAAAAAAAAAACAATACTTTTGGCATTTGTATTGAGCAAAAGTTCAATATCTCTTCCTAAACTCCAAATTATTGTCGGAACAAATGATTGGTTCATCGTGTAATCATCTTTTATGTCTGCTTGCTTTGATGTAATAACTGACACAAGTCAATCTTTCACTTGGTTTCTGAGAATGATATTGTATATGTATACTGATCGCTCCTTTTCAGAGAAAATATACGGGGTTCACGGAAGCCTATAAATGGCATTTAAATAAATTTTGTATGTTGTCCCAACAAGTATGTGGACAATAATATGCAATGTTTCCTCAAAAAAAAAAATAATAATATGCAATGTCCGTGCAATATACACACAAGTCATTGCTAAAATCTCTCAGCGTGCTCATATGTTTTCGTCTTGTTCTTTTTCAGGTTCCAGTTATACAACTTTTACTAGGACAGGTTGGCTTGGTTTCAGGTGACCAGATGTTATCTATATGGAGATACGTGGTTGTTGGCGCTGTCGTCGCTGCAGCTGTGTTGACGCCCTCGACTGATCCTCTGACCCAAATGCTATTGGCAGGGCCACTCTTGGGTCTCTATTTAGGTGGTGCATGGATGGTCAAGTTAATAGGTCGTTAAATTAGGCACTTTGTTGGATGCTTTCCAGGTAAATTATAACCCCATAATGTACCATAAATACACTTAATAGATACCCTTACTCCTTATGTTACCATTTTTTAACGTTGTATAAATATTTTCCATTCAAGTATAATAAAGATACTTTTCGCGTGCAATCTTCCAACTTTAATCTCAATGTATTTTTTATCCTTTAACTTCTTTCACTATTATTCCTACTTTGCGTGTTTTATCTTAGTGACAAAATTATAATTTTTAATTCATTTTGCTGATTGAATTGGATGTGGCTAGATATTTCATATCATTATTTGATTAAAATATGTCATATCGGTTTCATTTAATATAAAATGAGATTACTTTTTTATTCATCTTTTGTTCTAAATATATAATTGATAGTCTCATCATGCGGCACATCCAGTTAGCAAAATGAGATAAATTGTCTTACCGATAAAAGGACGGCCAAAAGATAGAAAGTTGGAGGATTAATAATACAAGAAAATAAATTAGATAGTAATATTGAAGAACTATATGTGAAGTTGTAACCTTGCGCAATTCTATTATGTGAAAAAAATGTCCAAAATTTGAATAACGAGAGATAATTACTAACGATCCTTTAATGCATCATGCCTTCTTCAAGCCTTAAGCATGTGACATATTACATCGCATCATCAAGAAAATAATTGTAATTTATTTTAAATAGAAAGGAGCCCTTATGTGTAATGCACAATTTTGACCGCAAATCTAATAAAATAATTAAGTTTTTTTTATTAATTTTATATTTTGAAGATATTTTCTTGTAGATTAAGATAATATATTGTGTGCATATGTGTAGTAGAGTTCATAATTTAAACCACCGAAATTAATCGAACAATTAAATTATCGATTATTTTATACTTTGATGATATTTTCTTATTATCTTCTAATTTTTATTTAAATAATAATAATCTTAAGTAGCTTATTCTTAAACTAAAATTTTAAATTTTAGATAAAATTTATAATCTAATTTGTGAACTACACATGCTATATGCTATACATGATCGAAAGTAGAAAATTTCCTAAAACTTTATCCTAAAATTCACCTAATATTCACATCTTTAAAGTGATCCACTAAATTGATAAATATACATCCAATACCATGTGATTTAGAAGGGACATATCCTCCTAATTTAGAAGGATATAGCATTGCTTCAGTGATTGACATTGTAACCCTTATTTTTTTTATCCCAATGATTAATGAATGCAAAACCCTTATTTTTTATCTTTTTAATTTTTAAATAATATGAAATTTCTTGATTAGTAGACACGTAATTTTTAGATACTAGTTGGATGGAAACAAATTTCTTTTTTATTTTTGAAATCTGACCCGATCCAACCCACATTTCAGGTTGGGCCGGGTTTTGTACTTCCATTTTTTTCAAATATTTAAATATTTTACGAATATTAATATATTTTGAAATAAGATAACTACAAAACTGATTAAAATAAATAAGTGATGATACAAATTATTAAAACGTAAGTAAATCAAGTATTAATTAATTAATTTCATTTGTTAATATTATATTTCAGATCATTCGAGTTAACAAGTAATAAGCAATTCAAACGGAGCCAAAATTTATAAGCGGTTCCAATTAGTTATTTAACCCTATCTAACATAAAAATGATTTTGCTTGATTGAATTGAGGTCAAATTTGTGCTCGGCCTTAGTTTTAATTATGTAAAAGCAAATTTTAAATTCTTTCGAACTGAAATAGTTAGATGTTAATAGCTCCGGATATAAGTTATATTGAAAAGAAAAAAAATTTAAATAGAGATTAAGGCTAAAGGAACATGTTTTAATATTATTATTATTATTATTATTATTATTATTATTATTATTATTATTATTATTATTATTATTATTATTATTATTATTATTATTANGAGTTCAAGTAATGTTTAAGGCTTATTTCCTCCAAACACCTCAACTGTATTGTCCATTTAATTTGTTTATTAATATTTTGTCAAAATCAAAACCCACCCCCACCCCACCCCACCCCTCCTCCTCGTCTCTCAATGAATGACGAAGCCTGTGTGGAGATAAGCTCATAGCGAGCACTGAAACGACAAGCTCGCTTGTGTAAGTGCATGTTACGAATCAACAGTATGAGAAAAGAAAAAGAGAAGTAGCTAGAGAAATAGACGCTATCAAAGCAGTAGCAGCAGAAGAAGGAGAGTCGAGCAAAACAGGAGAGTTGGACAGGACAACAGAAAACCAGAAACATAAGAGAAATCGGGAAGTTGTAGAAAACAGTCGGCAAATAGAAAATGGAGATGGAGAAGAAGTTGAAGTTGTTCGTCAAAAAGAAGGAGCGGAAGCACAAGGAAACAGCGGAGAGAAAGCGCAAGCACAAGGAAACAGCGGAGAGAAAGTGCAAGCACAAGAAAACAGAGGAGCGAAAAGAGAAAGGAGGAGGCCAAAATATTACAAAGACTTTATCATGTAATAGATCAAAAAATGTGAGTATAAATAGACATCAGCAAAGACTTATCTGTAGCTTTTGGTTGATAAAGAAATAAAAAGTGCGGAAGACCGAGGAGTTCCTTGAGGGTTGAGCTCTGGTCCTTCCTCTTCATCTCCAGATTTCTTTTCCATTCCCATTCTTCTTCTTGTTCCGATCATTTTCGGGTGCCGCTCATCGTCGACGATCATCTCGCCGGAATCCAACGCTTGACATCCTCAACCGACGTAGATCCATTGACGCTCGCATCTCCACTACGTTGCCGGAGGAACCCTAACCTGCATCAAAGAGAGAGAGAGTGATTCGGAAGTGAGAGAAAAATAGGAGCGGGCAATTTATATTTCTGCGGTGGATTCACCAAAGTGAAGGCATCAGCGCGCGTGCAGAATGGGCTGCGGTTCATTGGCTTCCACAGTAACGCGCTACAAAAATATTTCTTATTTTTCCGGCCAATTTTACCAGGAATTATCACGGGTGCATCATTGGTGCTTTCATTGAGAGATATCTGTTGAAGGGTTCTTGCGAGAGTTGCCACTTCCTTGAGGTAGACGACCAGGAGAAGAAAATTCTGGCTCCAAACACAATATCCATGGCGGAGGGAACCAGATGGGCCAGAATAGAAGAGGTTGTAAGCAAATTACAAGGTTTAGTGGAGCAACAATTTGTGGCGTTCTCAGAAGGTATGAATTCGTTGAATGCCAAATATGCTGCTCTAGAAAAACAAATGGGAACGACAAGATCAGAAAACAGTAATGACATAAACACAAACACCTCAAATGCATCAGTCCAGAGTGGAAACGGAGCAGCTATGTCAAGTTTCTTGAAGAATATCAAATTGGAAATTCCAAAATTTTGGAGAGAAGATCCGCTGGGTTGGATTTTTAAGGCAGAATAGTTTCTTGAATTCTATGAGATTGCAGAGGAAAACAGGGTGATTGTGGTAGCGTTCGCATTCGAAGGAGCTGCACTTCAGTGGTACCAATGAATGCATAAAAATAAAAAGATCAATTCCTGGAACAATTTCTTGAATGCTTTGGAAGTAAGATTTGGACCATCTGGGTTTGATAATTATCAAGGAGCATTATCGAAGCTAGTTCAAACGGGAACAATATTGGAATACCAGTCTCAGTTTGAAAGACTCTCAAATAGGGTTGTGGGAATTCATGAAACTTTCTTGTTATGTTGCTTCATTTCGGGATTGAAATCAAATATCAGACGTGAAGTACAGTCTTTCAGCCTAAGACCCTAATGCAAGCAGTAGGATTGGCAAAGTAGCAGGAAGAGAAGTTTTCAAAGCAAACAGAGGTAAAAACTACAAGCTATAAGTTTGTTGGGTATTCTTCTTCAACCTTATCAAAGCCAGTGACTCAAATTGGTATAACCGGGAATTCTAATTCTCAGACTTCAGCTAGTTCATCTAATTCTAGGCAAGTTCATAATTCAGGAAGTTCTAAAGAGACTACATCATTACCACTTAAGAGATTGTCCTCAGCAGAGATGCTTTCTAGATGGGAGAAGGGACTTTGCTATAATTGTGATGAGAAATTCCACAGAGGTCACAGGTGCAGACCCAAATTCTTACTATTAATGGCAGAAGAAATGGAAGAAGGAGAAGAAGAAAAGGAACTTCAGACAACGGCAGATGATGATTCATTGGAAATCAGTCTTCATGCCTTGTCCGGAGTATCCACACCACAAACATTGAAGTTGACTGGAAATGTTAAAGGACAAGATGTAATAATATTGGTTGATAGCGGATCAACTCACAATTTTATACGAGAAAAGACTGCTAAGAAGTTGGGATTATTGATCCATAAGTCAACTTATTTTCATGTTATGATAGGAAATGGTGATAAGCTTAAATGTGAAGGGTTTTATCCACAACTGGATTTTGGTGTGCAAGGAGTGAAATTCAGTGATGATTTTTATGTTCTTCCTATAGAAGGAGTTGATATAGTTTTGGGGTTCAGTGGCTCCAGAAGTTGGGCCCAATTACTATGAATTACAAAGAATTGTCAATGGTGTTCAGATGGAAGAATAGAGAGGTTCAGTTGAGAGGAGAAGCTCAAGTCAAGTTCAAAACAGTTACTATGCAACAATTACAAAAACTGATCAGAAATGATGATACATGACTTGTTTTCAATTAAAAGTCCTTAAGACAACTAAGGAAGAAGAGAAAGATTGTGAAGAGATTCAGGTCACACAAGTTCTGAAACAGTTTCAAAAGGTGTTTGATACTCCTACTAGTTTACCTCCTTTCAGAGAGGAGCAACATCATATACATCTAATTCCTAATAGTAGTCCGGTGAATGTACGCCCATACCATTATCCTCACTTTCAAAAGAATGAAATTGAGAAAATGGTTACAGAAATGTTGGATCAAGGAATTATTGAACATAGTTCTAGCCCATTTTCTTCTCCAATTTTATTAGTTAAAAAAAAAGATGGCACCTGGAGGTTCTGTGTGGACTATAGGGCTTTGAACAATATCACAGTCAAAGATAAATTTCCAATTGCTACAATTGATGAATTGTTAGATGAGCTATACGAAGTATCTTATTTTTCTAAATTAGATCTGAGAGTTGGTTATCATCAAATTAGGATGGATTCTCCAGATGTACCGAAAACAACATTTCGGACTCATGAAGGACACTACCAATTTTGGTAATGCCTTTTGGCCTCACAAATGCACCTTCAACATTTCAGGCAATAATGAACCGTCTGTTTCCTCCTTATCTACGGAAGTTTATAATTGTGTTCTTTGATAATATATTGATCTACAACAAAGATTTGGAATCTCATCTACGACACCTTACTATTACTCTTCAATGTCTTTTGGACAATCAGTTTTATGTTAAGCAAAGTAAATGTTGTTTTGCCCAAGCTAAAATTGAGTATTTGGGTCATGTGGTATCCTCAGCTGGAGTGGAACCAGATACTGGAAAGGTAGAGGCAGTCAAGAGTTGGCCCTTACCTATGAATCTTAAACAATTGAGAGGATTCTTAGGGTTGACTGGTTATTATAGGAAATTTGTAAAAGGATATGCTATGGTTGCTAGTCCACTTACATATTTACTTAAGAAGGATGCTTTTCGGTGGAATGAACAAGCCACGAAGGCTTTGAGGCGCTGAAAACATTTCTAATATCAGCTCCTATGTTACATCTTCCGGATTTCTCCAAAGAATTTGTAGTGGAAACTGATGCATCAGGTTCGGGCATAGGTGCGGTTCTATTACAGGAGTTCCATCATATAGCTTATTACAGTAAGAAATTATCCTTAACAATGCAAAATCCTCGGTATATGTTCGAGAGATGTTTGCTATAGTTCAGGCAGTTCGAAAGTGGCGACAATATTTACTGGATAGACATTTTATTATCAGAACAGATCATCGAAGTTTTAAAGAAATTCTCACGCAGGTTATACAAACTCCAGAGCAACAGCAGTACTTAGCCAAATTAATGGGCTATGATTATTCTATTGTATATAAGTCTGGAGCAGACAATAGGATAGCAGATGCCTTATCAAGACAATATGTGGATGGTCCTACTTTTTGTGGTATATCAATGCTCATTTTCAACCTTATTGATGAAATTAAGGCAGAATATGAAGCTGATGAATCTTTGCAGATTTTGCTCAAATTGGTAGTAGAAGGTAAGGAACAAAATCACAATTTAATATGTAAGGAAGGTTTGCTCTACAAGCATAATAAGATTTTTCTATTTCCTACTTCTTCAGTCATATCTATGATACTTAAGGAGTTCCATGAATCTCCTATGGGAGGCCACTTTGGGGTTATCAAAACTTATAAACGGTTGGGAGCATAATTTTTTGGGGATGGCCTTAAGAGGGTTGAGGAATTATTCCGAAACTGCAAGGTATGCCAGCGGGTTAAATATTGTACTACGGCCCCTTATGGATTACTTCAACCATTACCAATTCCTGACAGGGTGGAAGACATATCAATGGATTTCGTAACTTCTTTGCCTTCCGTAAATGGTATTACTGTGGTGTTTGTGGTGGTCGACAGACTTTCTAAATACTGCCATTTTGGAGGATTGCCTACACATTATACTGCTACTAAAGTAGCTCGATTATTTGTGGACATGGTTGTCAAGTTACATGGTTTTCCTTGAACCATTGTGTCTGATCGAGACCCTATCTTCATTAGTGCTTTTTGGACTGAGTTGTTTGCCTTGAGTCAAACAAAGCTACATATGAGTTCTACTTATCATCCTCAATCTGATGGACAGACGGAAGTGCTAAACAGATGCATGCAACAATAATTGAGGTGTTTTATTATGGATAAACCTACTAACTGGGTAAGGTATTTACCTTGGGCAGAGTACTCTTATAATACTTCATTTCACATAGGGGCTAATTCAACACCTTTTGAGGTTGTGTATGGGAGGAAGCCTCCGACTATACCGGCCTATACTCGTACTCAATCGAGTGTGGAGGCAGTGGAGATGGAGTTGTTGGATAGGGATGAGGTCTTACGGCTATTAAAGACTAACTTAGAAAGAGCTCAACAAAGAATGAAGACTCTCACGGATCGGAAGAGTTCCGATAGGTCATTCGAAGTGGGAGATCTTATGTTTGTTAAAATACAGCCATACAAACAGGTGTCTTTAATGAGACGAGGATCTTATAAGCTTGCTCCTAGATTTTATGGCCCTTATTCCATTCTACAGAAGGTGGGCTCTGTTGCCTACAAGTTAAATCTTCCGGAAGAATCTAAAGTGCATCCTGTGTTTCATGTTTCAAAGTTAAAGAAAGCTTATGGGGCTTACAATGACGTTTCCCTACTTCCTAATTGTTCTACAGAGCACAACCCTATTGTTCAACCTATTGCCGTGCTATCTACTCATAACATTAAACGCCAAGGGGATTTTGTTTCTCAAGTACTAGTTCAGTGGTCTACAAAGAGTTTGGAGGATTCTTCATGGGAAGACCGCGATACTTTCCTTGAGTTATATCCTAATGTCCGCATCGAGGACGCTGTCGGAGCTTCTATGGGGGAAGGAACCGTTATGAATCAACAGTATGAGAAAAGAAAAAGAGAAGTAGCCAGAGAAATAGACGATATCAAAGCAGTAGCAGCAGAAGAAGGAGAGTCGAGCAAAACAGGAGAGTTGGATAGGACAACAGAAAACCAGAAACAGAAGAGAAACCGGGAAGTTGCAGAAAACAGGCGGCAAATAGAAAATGGAGAAGGAGAAGAAGTTGAAGTTGTTCGTCAAAAAGAAGGAGCAGAAGCACAAGGAAACAGTGGAGAGAAAGCGCAAGCACAAGGAAACAACGGAGAGAAAGTGCAAGCACAAGAAAACAGAGGAGCGAAAAGAGAAAGGAGGAGGCCAAAATATTACAAAGACATTATCATGTAATAGATAAAAAAATGCGAGTATAAATAGACATCAGCAAAAGACTTATCTGTAGCTTTTGGTTGATAAAGAAATAAAAAGTGCGGAAGACCGAGGAGTTCCCTAAGGGTTGAGCTCTGGTCCTTCCTCTTCATCTCCACATTTCTTTTCCATTCCCATTCTTCTTCTTGTTCCGATCGTTTCTGGGTGCCGCTCGTCGTCGACGATCATCTCGCCAAAATTCGATGCTTGACATCCTCAACCGACGTAGATCCATTGACGCTCGCATCTCCACTATGTTGCCGGAGGAACCCTAACCTGCATCAGAGAGAGAGAGAGAGAGTGAGTCGGAAGTGAGAGAAAAATAGGAGCGAGCAATTTATATTTTTGTTGGCGGATTCACCGAAGTGAAGGCATCGACGCGCGTGCAGAACGGGTTGCTGCGGTTCATTGGGCTTCCACAGTAACGCGCTACAGAAATATTTCTTATTTTTCCGGCCAATTTTACTAGGAATTATCACGGGTGCATCAGTGCACAAGGTCGTTCACAGACGAGCTTGCACAATGGCGAGCTCGTGCAACGGTGAGGAGGAAGTGCACATGAAGGCAAGCTCGCCTACACACACAAGCTCATTTGAGATCATGCATTGGCGAGCTTGCACGTTTTTCGTGTGTCAGAGAGAAAGAGAGAAATATATAGAGGATAGTTTAGTTATTGAAAATTAAAACTAGTCAAAATCTAAACGACATGTGTTGGCCAAAATGAAGTGGCAAATTATTAAAAGATCAACGGTGCAAAGCAAAATTTCAAAAATATAGGAGCACACGCAAAAATTTGCGATAGTTCATGGGTATAAAGGAAAATAATTAATAGATCATATAATTTTTCCAGTGAAATATATGTCATCTTATGGCCCGTCGAAATGCCCATGGAATCAATACCTGGGACACTTTTTATTTATTCCAAAGGATTAATCAAAGGTGTTTGGATACAATATAAATCAACCTTTTCCAATGCTATAAAATAGTAAAAATATATTATTAATTATTGTAATTTTATAATGAACATCAAATCTGTAATAAGAATATTTTTATTTTTATTTTTATATTTCTCTTTTGTCTGCTAATGATTTCAACAGTGCATATTTGGTACTAAATAGATCCAATCCACTCTAACAAAAATACGGAAAATAGTTTTACAAAAGAAAATAATGGTACTTAAGAAATTGTCTAGAATTGATGAGGGAGTCTCATTTATTCATGTTAAACTTAATGCATCATTAAGATTGGCTATATTAGGTTAAGAATGGGGTGGGTGAATTGTGTGTTATAAAATCAAACTTTAGTTATAGTCTTTTACTCTTGAGTATAATTGCAAATCTTCTTCTTGAACTGTGTTTACCACTTATCTCCCTTTGTTTATCTTTCAGACAAACTATTAACTCCTTGTCTAGAGTTAGTTCACACACAACAAAAAAATCACACGAGTAAGAAGAGATACATAGAACAGACAATTATTTATATTGGTGCAGTCAACCTAATCTACATTTTGAAATATTTGGATTGTGTAAAAGTGATCTTCTTTCTCCTGTGATCAAGTCTCCGATGACGGTACAAACACAATAAAAATTGATGTGAAAGAATCTCTATTTTCGTTGCAAGGTATTTAGAATACGTATTCCCTTCACAAGTCTGAAATCTGAAATATTTGGATTGTGAACAAGTGGTCTTCTTCCTCTTGTGATCAATTTCCTGACGATGGTACAAACAAATGACAATTGACGTGGAAGAATCTCTATTTTTGCTGCAAGGTATTTAGAATACCTAATGTAACACCTAGAAATTTCATGAAATAAAATTAAGTAATAAAAAAAAGGAAATATATAGTAAGATAAGATGAGATATGGAAAAGAATAAATAAGAGTCAAAGGTAAATTATTATTATAATCTTTTAATATTTTTGGTCTCGCCCAAATTAGTTTTAAATGACTCCTAATCACAAGTGAAATAGGAGGGATTAAGTTGAATTGGACTAGGATAACTCCTACAAAACCCTTATAAAAAGAGGGGTAGAAGAGAAAGAGGACCTCATTATTTTCTCTTTCAAGCCCAAAGCACCAAAATCTCTCTCTCTCTCTCTCTCTCTCTCTCTC
>LTAE01010422.1:0-16869 GCA_001647135.1 Pontederia paniculata
GGTCGCCCACTGTTCTTCATCAGGCGACCTCTCGTATTCAGCCCTTGTCCTACTCGTCCTGTCAATATCTTTGGTCGATCGTTTAGTCTGCAACTTCACTTCTTAAGTCTTTGCCTCCAACATTGGTTGACCACTTCATATACTTTGGACGACCACTGCACACATAGTGTTCTTCTAATATGTCTTCTATGTGCATAGGTCATCCGTTCTTTAACTTTGATCGACCTATCATGCTCTGAACCTGAATATCCTGTGTTTCAGAAATCAGCTCAACAAGTTCACTAGTCCAAACTAAGTTCCCTCACAAATTTGTGATCATCAAAACAATCTCGGGATCCTAGATTCAACAGTCATATTAGTAAGTGTTCCTAATCCGTCTGGAGAGTCAACCTCTAAGACAAATTTGTATACAATTATTTCCGTGAGAAAGTATTAGTTTTATTCCTCATCTTTATTCGTAGTCAGGCCTTAATAATCACCAATTATAACTGTAAATTATCATTGTAATTAATTTTGTTTCTGAAGAATCACCAATTCACAATCTTGTGCTTGTCTCTTATGATCCTCTAAGATTAGATAGTTACTTTAGGTCCTCGTGCGATTGACAACCTTTACATTGTACATTATTAGTTGAATGATTAGTGTACTTGCTAGCATATTTTGCATGTGTTTGCATTTTTTCGCATCAAGTTTTTCACACCATTGTCGGGGACTTAGTTGCTAAATACTCTAATTTTATGTTACTTTGAGATTATCTTTTCTTTTCAATTTTACTTGTGGCTGTGCATTTTTTAGGAGCAATTCATAACACCGGCCATCGATTCTCGAGGAACCAAATCAAAGAAATCGAGGATTGACTAGAAGCTCGAGTCAACCACTTCATTTCAAACCAAAAATCGAAAGATTCATTCAGGAATTAAGGAGACAAGTAGCAACGATAGACAATCAGAATGCCGAACATATAGTTGACAATGAAGAGGTAGTCAAAATGACTATGAGGGATTATGTAGCATCAAAGTGCATCGACATTAAATCTGGAATCACACTACTCGCTAATAAGCAAACAACTTTGAGATCAACAAATACTTGTGGTGAAGTTCATCAACAAATACTGCCCACCTCAGAAAACCGCAAAGCTGAGAAATGAACTAAGATCTTTCAGACAGGAGGACGACAACACATTGTTTGAGGCTTGGGATCGGTGTAAGGAACTCCGTTGTGGTGCCTGGCAATTGGATTTCGCTTTGGGAGCTCATGGAAGGCTTCTACAATGGATTGTGCCAAAGTGACAAGGACAAGTTGGACACCTCAGCTGGAGGCACAGTCATGGGCAAGAAATGCCCTAATGAAATATATGAACTCATTGAAGTGGCAGCACTCAACTCATGGAGAACCAAAAGAACAATTCAGAAACGAGCAATCCATAGAGTGGCAAATGATGGAGTGGTGGCTCAGCTAGAGTCACTCAACATGAAATTTGATATTTTCCTGAATCTGGTCAATCCAAATGATACAAGCGGAGGACCAATTGTAGAGCTCTCCGATGGTAATCACTCCAACGAAAATATATTTTAAAATGCAAGTTTTGTTTCAAGCTCTTTTTCCAAAAATCAAACATTATGAAACAACTACCACCCAAGTTGGAGGAACAACCCAAATTTCTCTTGGCACAAAACCCAGGGCAGCAAACTCGACAGCAACCTGAATAACTTGGTTATCAAAGGCAGCAATATCAACCGCTGCAGAAGCCACCACCTGTTGAAAACAAAAGCAACTTAGCGAAGCTAATGAAAAAGTTCATGATGACTATGGAGACAAAAGTTAGCAACTAGGATGCAGTTATCCAGAACATGAAAATGTAGATGAGACAAGTAGAGAAATCTTTGGCTGAGCGCACACTAGGAACTCTCTCAAGCTCCATCGAGAAGAACCCTATCATTCTCCATAAACCTTGATCACACGGAGGTAAAAATCAAGTTAAAGACTTTAAATTAAAGCTACTCTGCCTAAACACTATCTCCCTAGTTAGATTTTTCTTTTTCTTGAGTCACCTTGGAGTCGTGGTCGAGTCCTCAAGGCGTCTGGTTGCCTTAGTCACATGTTTTGGACCTTAGCACCTATTTTCTCTATCGTCACAGGCCATGAGACCCGAGTTACTCACTATAAGAAATTATCACGGCCTACAATAAGTCCAACTCATAAGCACTTTAAGCCATTACGGGGCATGATACTACATCATGACCGGTAACACAGAAACGCCAATACTTCTAGGTGAACTCACAAGCTGAGACGCTTCGTCATAGACTTGGCAGCGTGAGCCTTCCCTAACCCCAAAATGCATCACAGGCAATAATCATATTTAACGGTCCAATAAAGTTAATTCAAGACACAATAGTTGACACATAACGAGCCATGATACCTCATCACGGATTCAACACTAAGAACTTTTGTTGAGCCACAAATATGTCATGGGCTATAACTCTCCATCACAGGGCGTAAGTCTGAATTTGAACTCATATAATCTACCAAACCCCCGACTCACGACCTATCAAGAATCACATCACGACGTATATAGGGACGACATCTTAGGTCATGTTCGTGTCACGATACGTGACCAACCATCACCGGCAATAAGTCATCCTTAGCAGTTGACCACCATCTGAAATCACCCGACCCACGACCCATAAGAATTCATTACGAATATCCCCTCACACCATTACTTGTCATCACGGGATGTAACGCTGCATCACGGTCCGTAAGTGGAAAATCCCGATTCTGAAAACCTGACCAACTCAATTTATGACCCGTTAATGTTCATCACGAGGTTCTTGATACACCGTTGGCCATGCCATCACGGGCCGTAAGACATCATCACAGTCCGTAAGTTAGAATTTTCAAATGAATGAACCCTCTCTTCACCCGACTTACGGGTCGCTACATTCATAACGGGTCACAATAAATTTGGAAAGGCATAACTTCCACCTACCCATATTTAATGGCCCACGACGCGCCTTCACGGCCCACAATGCAGTCAACCTATCTTTAACAGGCCTTTAAACACCACCTAACCCCTCGCAACTACCACCTTATGCCTCGTGAAATTCACTTGACCGTCAACTCCGATTCTCATGGCCCACAACCGCCTCATTACGACCATAATAAATGCTTCTTTCCTCTACGTATACTAACTCTGCAGGTTCAATCACCATTACCGGATATTCTCTCATAGTTTCTTCTACAACTCTCGAGGGATTCAACTCCAACCATTTTCCGTTGTAGGTCGTCTCCGACGTCGGGCGATCATCCACCACATCTAACGGATGATAGGTGACCAAGCACACCTACGATCATGCAACCTTGTCGGTCATCTTCTCCAACACCGGCGACTGCAACTACAAATTATCACAACCCATTAAACTCTCTAACGGGTCTTGACGAGGAGGAGGATTCAGCATCGTGCTCCTTAACTTCTATCACGAGTCACAATTTCCTCCATCACAATCCGCAATATCCATCACGCCATGTGACCCTCTGCAGCATAAAAACCAAACAATGCTTCACGCCTCGCAACTTTCCTCACACTCAGCAACACAACTTCTTATGGACCGAAACCTAACAGAATCATAACGAGCTGCAGACCAAGATTTAAGCCTCTGCCTCGGTCATGATAGCTCATCACGACCTACAACTTCGCTTCTCACGACCCGTAACACCTCTTCACGGGTCGTGACGTACCGTGGCGAGCTCCAGCCTTCCATACCGCAAGAAGATGTCGTCCCACTGGTTGCAACAGGAGCCACCTAATGAAGAGCAGCCTCCAATTCCAACTTCGGACATGATTCCAAAGCCGTTCAAAATGCTGTTCAAGAAGCAGGACCATCGAGCATGAGAAAGTGTACTTGGTCTTCTTCAAATCGCTCCCACCAAATTCTCTCATGACGCAACTATGATGGAGTACAATTTGCAAAATTTCATCTACATACTTTACGATAACATCGTCCTCGACTATTTCATCCGCCAATGGTGGCCCACCTATGAGGCTATCACACTTGAATTTCCATTTATTGGACATTATTAGGAGCTTCGTGAGTTATAATTGTAAAAGAAAATGAAGAAAATAGTGTTAAAGTTATTCGACATGCTTGACATGAAAGGTGCTTGATACATTCTTTATTTTTTCTAAATTAAGCTTTTATTCTACTTTATTATTTGGTTACACTTCTAACCTTCATTGATAATTTGGAAAGAGAAGTGAATAAAAGAATATTATGAAAGTAAAATGATACAAGTTTGTATTTTCTTTACACTATAATCGATAACTATGCTAATAGATTTTTATTTACTATTTATTAATAAAGTATAAAATTATAATTGGATAGATTAAAATAAGGAAGTAAGAGCAATTAGTTGTAGACACACATAAATATATCCCAATGTTAATCGGTGAGACAATTGAATGATCGTCCGACTACTTTTATTGATTTTTAAATGGTTGAACCATATTCTGTTTTATAAAAAAATAAAGTTAGTTATTCTATTTTAATAATAAAAAAAATATAAATAATTCTATAACAATTTTAAAATTAAATAAATTGTGTAACATTATATATAAATTTAAATATATTACGAATTTGACTTTATTAAAAGACTTATTTTTTCTAATAGTTTTAATTATTTCCTATTTAAAATTCCTTTAATTTCTCTCCTCTCATTTTTTTTTATTCCAACGCATTTTGCCTAAAATCTTATCTTTCAATTTATATCTCATTTCCTCTTTTTTCATCTCTTCTTAATTGAAACGTGTCTCTTTCCGTTTATTTATGATTTCCATCATTTTCTCCTCTCTACTTTTTTCCTATATTTACTTTTTTCTATTTATTCCTGATTTATTTTATCTTCTTTCCATTTCTCATCGGTAACATTTATTTCTTTCGTATTTTCTTCTCACTTTGGGTGTCCTTTTTAAAATTTTGTATTAGAATCAAATAAAACCAGATTGAATGTATCTCCCGGCTTAAATGTTATCAATCGGGAAACGAATCTGTTAATGTATAAATAAACTTAAATATATTTCAAAGATACGTGGGAAGACCATATTTTATATATAATTTAAATATTTTCATAAAGTTTTTTTATAATGGAGCATTCGAAAATACTCAAAACACACCATTAATTGTTTTTTCTGTCATATATTTAGCATTTCACGGTGAACTGGAGTCATATTTTTTAAAATATATCTTCACAAACCATATATATATATATATATATATATATATATATATATATATATATGTCACTGATCTTTCTTGTTTTTTTTTGCTTTTTATGACAAAAACGGAAAATAAAACTAACCATTTTTACCGACATAATTAAGTAAAAAATGATATGCGATGAAACTATATACATAGGTATTAAAAATATATACTACAAAATAAAATGAAAACAAAAGATAATAACTTATATACCAAAAAAGGACATAAAATATGGAAACATTCTATAATGGAATAGGAGAATTTAAAACGGAAAAAAAATGGAAAGAAAGTAAAAGGAGAAAAATGAAAAAATGATTTTAACAAAATGAAATGGAATAGGAAAAGGAAACATATTTAAGAGGATAATAATAGACGAGAATCATAAAAGGAGAAAAAAAATGTTATTTAAGGTAAAGAAATATATTTCATGTATCTTTCAATATATGGTAGTGCATTTTTAACAAATATCTTACAAAACATAACTATATATCATTTTAATTTTTTTATTGAGATAAAGAAATATAGTTCTGAAAAGGAAAACAAATATTTAACCATCCAAAATTAAATAAATATTCCAAAATATCGCATGAAATGATGTTTTCTGGAAATGAATAAGGTGCAATAAAAAAAAGTCTGTAATTTCTCAATTAACATCAATTGATCTTGGCAATCAACATTTAATCTTCATGCAATATTTTTATGCAATCAATTGGAGATTTTATTACATTGTGACACACACATAATATATATATCCATTGGAGGGGTGTTGGAAGAGAGCAAGAAGATGATCGACCAAGTGAGCTTTCTGCGCCAGATTTTGGCCAACCTCAAGGAGGAGGTGCGGCAGAACGAAAGCGAGATCGCTGAGCTCAAGGCCACGCACCTCACGTTCCAGTGCCTCGCCGGGCGGAGCCAACTGGAGGGTGCCAGCGCCGCCGAGTTAAATAATGTCTTGCGGATAGTGAACAGGATGAAGAGGCTCCTGGATGAGACTCTTGAGCGCCGAGGGATCTCGCCCGAGGACACGTTGCTCTCGCAATACACCGCTACCCCGGCGGCTAACGGCGTCGCCCTGACTATGGTCGCGCCGCCGGCTGTGACATCCATCAGTGGAGGCCACCATGCCGAGGTTCTAGAGCCATACCCAGAACATGGGAGCGGCCATGAACACTAATCTAAGCATGCATGGTATCAATGCGGTTGTGGAGAGGGGAGCGCATCAACTGGTTACATACCCACAACACCACCATCCCTCCTCATCCTTTATTAATCATGTCAAGCATTTAGATCATTAGGTTGATACTTAAATGTTCTATCTGTTGGTTAGTAGTATCTCGACTTTCATTTGGTTACATGGGGCTTTTGGTTTTATATATGATCAATTCGTGGACAATTTGCTTCTTATATCATTTATTCTTATGTTCCTTATTATTTTTTATGGTTGTTAAAATTTTATATTTACCTATTTTTTGTTTCATCCGATTCAGCCCGACCAATAATCGTACTTGGCACAACAACTTTTTAGGGACGATATATAGACTTTTTAGTAATTAATGTGGTATAGTTATATATTGCATCTACTATTCGTGTCTATCGATGAAATATACTTATTAAGTTAACGTGATAAATGACGTGGAGTTCGATTCTCGTAGTCAAATTTGTATATCCATTTATTTTCTAAATCAATTTCTTCTACTAGATCGCAAACCTCGTTCGTATCGAAAAAAGTGCATGGATATATTTAATAGATTGCATATTTATCTTAGAAAGAGTATATATTTTGCATCAATGGGTTTTCATGACATAAATGGTTTAGATAAGAATTAATCTGACTAATTTAGTATGAAAATGAGTTAAACTGATTAAAAACTAAATTTCTTCTGAAATAAATTAGTAATTCCTTGTATAATCAATTGTTTCCTTGAATAGGTGAACATGAAATGTTATATCCTTCTAAAGTTGCTCTTGTGTTAGTCAACAAAAAAATTTAAGCTCCACAGCTAAATCAAAGTGTAATGGCTAAGGAGAGCACATAGTTCTAACTATTCATACTTGTACATCTATCAAGAAGCACAATTGTTTACCGGCATGGTGCCTAATTTTTTTTATTCCGAATATACCTTTTTTATTTACCTATAGACCTCCCTCTTAATAAAAATAAAACTTTTTGGTTGACATTTTTTTGGTTTCCAATTTAATTGGAAAGGATGCAATTGGAAGTGCAGTTGATTTTGAAATCTTCTTAAAATGTTTAGTGTAATGCCTCTAAAATATTTTATGTTTTGGATTACTGGCATCTGGACTTTCATTTATATATGAATATTGCGAGAAACTATTGCCTAAGTTGTGGATTGTCGATTCTTATTTAATTTATTCATACATGCTGCCATATTATATTTTAAGGATGCTAATTTTCTATATTTATTTTTTTTCGTACCATCCAATTCAACTTAACCAATAATCATACTTAGCATAATGTTTTCTAAAGAAGATATATATACTTAGTAACTAACTTGTGATAGTTACATATTGCATGTACTATTCATGCCGATTGATGAAACGTACTTAATAAGGGAGCATGATAAATGATCTGGAGTTCAATTTAGATTTGTGTATCTGTTTATTTATCTAATTTAATGTACTAGACCTCAGGCCTCCTCGTAAACGAAAAAAGTATATGAATCATACTTAATAGATTGCACATTTATCTTGGAAAGAGTATATATTTTGCAAAAATGGGTTTGTGACATAAATGGTTTCAATAAGAATTAATCTGATTAATTTAGTATGCACAAAGTTAAACTGATAAAGATAATGGACCTCTCATGAAATAATAGAAAAGAGAATAAATTAATGATTCCTTGTATAATTAATTTAGTTGCTTTGAATAGGTGAAGACAAAATGTTTTATCCTTCTAAATGTTGTGCTCTTGTTAGTCATCCAAAAATTTTAAGTTCCCTCACTAAATCAATGTGTAATGACGAGCACATAATACCTACTACTCATACTCCTACATCTATCAACATGCACTCTTGTTTTCAAGCATGATGCTAAATATATTTTTTAATTTCAAATTTACTATTTTTATTTACCTATAAACCTCCCATTTATCAAGTAAAAAAGCATAACTTTTTGGTTTACATGTGTTTTTTTCCCATTTCTTAGAAAAAAGATGTAATTTGAAGTTCATTTGATTTTTATTTTTTTTAAAGAAATGTCTTTAAAATTATTAGTGTAGCACCCCTAAAATGTTTTATGTTTTAGTTTAATAGTATATGGACTTTCAATTAGTTATGTGTGTTTGTTTGTGCTTTTGGTTTTAGGGTTTATAATTTATATATGATTTGCACCGTGCAAGCGACTATTTCTCGAGTTGTGGTAGTTTGATCATTTATTCATTGTGGCACCGTATTACATTTTATTGATGCTAATTTTCTATATTCACTTTTTTTCATATCATTTGATTCAACTTGACCAATAATCAGACTTAGCATAATAGTTGTTTTAGAGAAGATATATATAGTTAGTAACTAACATTTAATAATTACATATTGCACTCAGTATTCATGCCTATTGATGAAGCTTACTTATTAGGGGAACATGATAAATAGTCTAGAGTTCAAGTCAGATTTGTGTATCCATTTTTTTTCTAATTTAATGTACGAGATCACAAGCCTCCTCGTAATAGAAAAAAAGTGCACAGATACTAGTTTTCATATTTTTCTTGCAAAGAGTATATATTTTGCAGAAATGGCTTTCCATGACATAAATGGTCGAGATAAGGATTAATCAGATTAATTTGTACAAACAAAGTTAAATTGATTAAAATACAGTATTTTTCCTTAAATAATCTAAGAAGAGAATATATTAATGATTCCTTGCATAATTGATTGACTTGCCTCTAATAGGTGAACATGAAATGTTATATCCATCTAAAGGTTGTGCTTGTGTTAGTTGGCCAAAATTTTGAAGTTCCTTGGCTAAAAAAGTATATTGACTACTGAGAGCACGTAGTATTTGCTACTCATACTCCTACATATATAAAGAAGCACTCATGTTTACATGCATGATGCCTAATTTTTCTAATTCCAAATTTGCTTGTTTTTCATTACATATAAATCTCCCTCTTATAAAGTAAAAAGAACTAACATTTTGATTTATCTATTTTTTTATTTCCCATTTTCTTAGGGAAGGATGTAATTGGGAGTGTTTTTTATCTTTAAGTTTTTTCTCCAAAAATAGCTTTAAAATGATCTGTGTAACACCCTAAAATGTTTTATGTTTTGGTTCACTGTTCTCTGGACTTTCATTTAGTTACATGTGTATGTTTGGGCTCTAGGTTTTAGGGTTTCTAATTAATATATGATTATTTCACCTTGCAAGCTAATAATTTGCTTCTTATATCATTTATTCATATGTGCTGATTTATTATATTTTATGGTTGTTAATTTTTTATATTCAAATATCTTTTGTTTCATTCGGTTCATCTAGACCAAAATCGTACTTAGCTTTGTAATTTTTAGAGAAGATATACATACTTAGTTACTAACTTGGCATAGTTACGTATTGCATGTCTTCATGCTTATTGATGAAATGTACTTAATAGGGGAACATGATAAATTGTCTGGATTTCGATTCAGATTTGTGTATCCATTAATTTTTCTAATTTAATGTACTAGACCACATGCCTCCTTTGTAATAAAAAAGTGCATGGATTTATTTAATAGATTGCATATTTATCATGGAAAGAGTATATATTTGCACAAATGGTTTTCCATGACATAAATGTTTTAGATAAGAATTAATTGGTTTAATTTAATATGTACAAAGTTAAATTGATTAAAATAATGCATTTCTCATAAAATAATAGGAAAAAAGAATAAATCAATGATTCCTTATAGTAATTGAGTAGCCTTGAATAGATGAACACTAAATGTTATATCCTTCTAAAGGTTATGCTCGTGTTAGTGGACCAAAAATTTTGAGTTCTCTAACTAAATCAAAATGTAATGTCTAATGAAAGCACATAGTACTTACTACTCATACTCCTACATTTATCAAGATCACTCTGTTTTCACCCACGATGCCTAATATTTTCTAATTGAATTTTTTTTTATATTTATTTATAGATCTTGTTATGAAAATATATGAAAGAGAGAAATAACACAGATAAGACACAAGAGTTTACAGAGTTTCATTCTTAACTACAGAGACCACCATATGGGAAGGGCTAATTCGCCGTCCCAATTATTCGAGCGGTTGTGATGCACAGAGGGCACATATGATCTTATCACTGTATTAAGATTCAAGGCATATCAACATATCTCGCTCTAATCAAATTAAAAAAAGCAAAACTTTTTGGTTGACATGTGTTTTTTTTTTAATTTACCATTTTTTTTGGAAAGGATATGTAATTGGAACTGCATTTGATTTTGAAGTTTTTTTTAAGAAATATCTTTAATATTATTAGTGTAACTCCTCTAAAACAATTTTGAAATATCTTTAATATCTTTAATATTTTGAATATCTTTTAATGTAAATGGACAAAATGAAAGAAACAATTAAAAAAAATGAAATGGAATAGTAAAAGGAAAAATATTTAAGAGGATAATAAAAAATGAGAGTCACAAAAAAAAATAAATGTGATTTACGGTAAAACAATAAATTTAATATATTACATTAGTAATATATTTCAGAAAATAAAACTACAGTCTTGAACTTATATTTACTGATAAAATGACAATAAATTTTAATTATTTATAGTGTTTTATGAATTTCTTATTTCAATAATATTATTAGAAAAACTTTCCAAACAAATTCGATTTTTTTCATGTATCTTTCAATATATGGTAGTTCCCTTTTTTATAAATATATTGCAAATATAATTATATATCAACTTATATTTTTTATTGAGATAAAGAAAAATAGTATTTTTTTACTGAAAAGTAAAATAAACATTTAACCAACATATATATATATATATATATATATATATATATATTATCTCCAGTTGATTGCATAAAAATATTGCATGCATATTTAGAATATATATTGCCAAGATCAGTAATTGATGTCAATTGAGAAACTACAGAATTTTTAATTGTCACCTTATTTATTTCCAGAAAACATCATTTGCGATATTTTGGAATATTTATTTAATTTTGGATTGTTAAATATATGGATTTTCAATTATTTATGTGTAACATCCATAAAATGTTTATGCAATCTTTAAAATTATCCGTTTAACAACCCTAAAATGTTTTATGTTTTAGTTTAATAGTATGTGGACTTTCAATCTTTCAATTAGTTATGTGTGTTTGTTTGTGCTTTTGGTTTTAGGGTTTCTAATTTATATATGATGATTGCACCTTACAAGCGACTATTTCTCAGGTTAAGGACAATTTGATCATTTATTCACATGTGGCACCGTATTATATTTTAAGGATGGTAATTTTCTATATGCACTTTTTTTCATATCAACCGATTCAACATTATCAATAAACGTACTTAGCATAATAGTTGTTTTAGAGAAGATATATATATACTTAGTAACTAACCTGTCAAAGTTACATATTGCATGTAGTATTCATTCCTATTTATGAAACGTACTTAATAAGGGAACATGATAATTGTAACGCCCCCAAAAGCACATCTCGTCACGTGGCAGAATGCCCTTCTAAGAGCGCTATGACATACATATATATCTTGACTTTAATGTTGACTAACAAGATTGGTCAACAAAATGTGGAAATAAATTAAACTTTTAAAATTTAAAACTCTTTCTATACCACAAAGAAAATTATGCGAAAGTTTTACATCAACTAAATTATCTCAAAAGGTAACTATAACATCTGGATAGAAGGACTATAACAATTGGATAATAAAGATTAAATGAGACACAATCACTAAGGACTATTAGACATGTGCAAAATCATCCACCATGAGCATCAGTCGCCGCATGCACCACCAGCATCCTATAACTGTAGACTACTCACCTGTAGGATCCAATACAATAGATAAGCATGACATGATAAATAAAAAGCAGGAATAAGCTAATGATATAATCAAAAGATCAATTATTCATTTCTTTTCTATACTTAGCTTATCTTTCATAATCTTATACTTATATCCATCATCTTTACATGATTTCATACATCATACTTCATCTTTAACTTTACATTCTTGCATCTTAACATATTTTGCATCAAAAGTGAGCTATGACTAATAGTCAAAGATCAATCACTCTCAGCATACTTTACATAAGGAGTTAGCTATGGATATAGTCAAACATCAATTACTACACATCATCATCATTCTTTAACTTTCATTAATCATCTTACTTTTTCATTGCAAGGCGGAGAGAAGTCAAGCAATAGAAACTAGGTGGCATCTTCCCTACCCTTCCTATCTTTAACATCGCTGCACTCCCAAAACTTTAACAATATATGGCGACCTCAATATTTAATTAGGTGAAGCATGGTGACCATTTATCTTGTCCACATAATTAATCCTTGACATTAGAAAATAACTATCATCATTAATCATCTCAACAACGTCGACACGGGCCGTCTCCGCCACAAACACAGTCTATGTTCGACGGGTCGAACACGTCGCTTTGGCAAGATGACGCGGGCCATGTTGGTGAAGACACGATCCGTGTTCCATCTTTATATCTTTGTAATAATAAAATAAACCTCTTAGGATGCATGTCGTTTCCTGCCCGTGTCCGTTCTCCGATGCGGGTTGCGTCATCATCTATTTTCTTTATTAAAATACATCAGTCGTCACATTAGGGCGACGCGGGCCATGTATATCATTAAATTGGATCATTTTCATGACCGTAACAATTTAGGGTTTAGTTCATCTTCTTAAGTCGACATGGATCGTGTCCGTTCAACGCGGGCCATGTTACATCTTTATTCTACGATTATCATAAAATAATACTTTATTTTGAAATACGATCATTACGTTAGGTAACACAAGTTATGTCTGATGCATCGGTCCGCGTTCCATGAAACAACAACGTTAGGGTTTCTTTATGTTAAGTCACGGTTGTGTGCTGGGTGGACGCAGTCCGTGCTCACCGTCAACGTGGTGAATCCATGTCTGCTCCGACATATGCAGCGTTCTCTTAGACGGATGCGAGCCGCGTTAGAGGAGACATGATCGAGTTCCGTCGTTGTGTTCTTAATTAAAACATTAATTATTGCACAAAATTTACTAAATGAATCCTAACCGAATTAATCATTCATCTAGGCACTAATCATGTATTAATCAACCTAATAGTCATATCAAAATTCTCTAGCATGAACCCTAACATGCAATTTAATTATCATGACAATCTATCTATTGGGATCCACCTATTTACATATTGAATCTTGTAGGATTATTCTTTGATCTTCAACTACGTCTTCTTCATCATCTCTACTGCTTCTGGTCTCCTTCACGTTCTCCTAAGAGTTGGGTATAATTATAGGATGAGAGAAGGGAAGAGAGAGAGAGAGAGGACAATAACTCTAGGAGAGAGAAATCTTACCTAAGCACCTGAGAGGGAGAGAGGGAGAAATGCTATTGTGGCTTGGTGGATGAGGCTTTGGTTTCCATGACATAAATGGGTTTCCATGACATAAATGGTTTAGCATAAATGGGTTTCCATGACATCAATGATTTAGATAAGAATTAATCTGATTAATTTAATATGTACAAAGTTAAACTTATTAAAATAATGCATTTCTAATGAAATAATAGGAAAAGAGAATAAATCAATGATTCTTTGTATAGTAATTGAGTTGCGTAAGTAGGTGAACACAAAATGTTATATCCTTCGAAAGGTTATGCTCGTGTTATTGGACAAAAAATTTTAAGTTCCCTGACTAAATCAAAGTGTAATGATTAGTGAGAGCACATAGTACTTACTAGTTATTACTCGTACTCCTATATTTATAAAGAAGCATTCTTGTTTTCAGGTGTGATCCCTAATATTTTTTTAATTTCAAATTTTGTTTTTCTTTATTTTTTTGTAGACCTTCCTATTATAGTATTCATTCCTATTGATGTAACATACTTAATAGGGGAACATGATAAATGGTATGGAGTTCAATTCAAATTTGTGTATCCGTTTAATTTTCTAATTTAATATACTAGACCTCAAGCCTCCTCGTAATCAACAAAAGTGCAAGGATCGATTTAATATATTTCATATTTATCATGGAAAGAGTATATATTTTGCATAAATGGCTTTCAATGACATAATTGGTCTAGATAAGAACTAATCTGATTAATATTTACACACAAAGTTAAATTTGTTAAAATATTACACTTCTCCTTAAATAATCGATGAAGAGAATATATTAATGATTTCATGCATAATTAATTGACTTGCTTCTAATAGGTGACACAAAATGTTATATCCATCTAAAGGTTGTGCTTGTGTTAGTTGACCAAAAAATTTAAGTTCCCTGGCTAAAAAAGTGTAAATACTACTAAGAACACATAGTATTTACTACTCATACTCCTACATCTATCAAGAAGCACTCTTGTTTACATGATTGATGCCTATTTTTTTTAAATTCCAAATTTACTTTTGTGTTAGTTACCTAGAGACCTCCCTCATATAAAATAAAAAAGCAAACATTTTGGTTGGCATATTTTTTATTTCCCATTTTCTTAGGAAAGGATGTAACTTGTAGCTTGTTTGATCTTGAAGTTTCTTTATTCATATGTGATGACATATTTTTTAAAATGATTTGTGGATAATTTGCCTTTTCTATCATTTATTCATATGTGATGACATATTATATTTTAAGGCTGTTAATTTTCTATATTAAAATACTTAATAAGGGAACATGATAAATGGTCTGGAGTTCGATTAATATTTGTGTATCCATTTATTTTTCTAATTTAATGTACCATACCTCATGCCTCCTTCGTAATCGAAAAAAGTGCATGGATCGATTTAGTAGATTGCATATTTATCTTGGAAAGAGTATATATTTTGCATAAATGGGTTTCCATGATATAAATGGTTTACACAAGAATTAATCTAATTAATTTAGTATGTACGACTTATTAAAATACTGCATTTCTAATTAAATAATAGGAAAAGAGAATAAATCAATGATTCCTTGTATAGCAATTGAGTTGCCTTGAATAGGTGAACACAAAATGTTATATCCTTCTAAAGGTTAAGCTTGTGTTAGCGGACCAAAAATTTTAAGTTCCCTCACTAAATCAAAATGTAATGACTAGTGAGAGCACATAGTATTTACTAGTTACTACTCATACTCCTACGTTTATCAAGAAGCACTCTTGTTTTCAGGCGTGATGCCTAGTATTTTTTTAGTTCCAAATTTTCTTTTATTTATTTATTTGTAGACCTCCCTGTTGATAATGCCTTGAATCTTAACCCAATGGAAATCCATATGACCGCCTACGCATCACAATCGTCGAATATTTGGTGCGGCGAAGCCGCCCGTCCTGTACAGGAGTTATTCTGTATCTTGTATCATTTGTTATTTTTTCACATCAAAGAAACAACTCTGGCCACCACCCAAGGACGTAGCCCAGTTAACGATGAACCACGTAAATCTGTGTGTCTTCTCTGTGTTGATTTCTCTCTCTCTCGCCTATTTTTCATAACACTCCCTCTTATCAAGTAAAAAACAAAACATTTTGGTTGTTTTTCTATTTCCCCTTTTTTGGAAAACGATGTAATTGGAAGTGTATTTGAATTTGAATTTTTTTAAAGAAATATCTTTAAATGATTAGTGTAACTCCCCTAAAATATTATTTGTTTTGAAACAAGTGTTTTCATTGTTAGTAAGTAACTTGGCATTGTTACATATTGGATGTACCATTCATGCTTATTGATGAAATGTACTTAATAGGGGAACATGATAAATGGTCTGGAGTTCAATTCTCAAAGTAAGATTTGGATATCTAATAATTTTGCTAATTAAATTTTCTTGTTATAGACCTCAGGCCTTTTCATAGTCGAAAAAAGTGTCTAGATCTATTTAATAGATTTGATATCTATTTAGGAAAAAATTACATATTTTGCATAAATGGCATTCCATGATATAAATGGTTTAGATAAGAATTAATCTGATTAATTTAGTATGCACAAAGTTAAATTGGATTAAAATATTGCATTTCCCCTTAAATAATAGGAAAAGGGAGTAAATTAATGATTCCTTGTATAATTAATTGAATTTCCTTGAATAGTTGAACAAAAAATGTTATATCCTTCTAAAGGTTGTGCTTGTTAGTCAGCAAAAAAATATTTAAATTCCTTGACTATATCAAACTATAATGATTAATGATAGCACATAATTTTTACTACTTATACTCCTACATCTATCAAGAAACACTTTGTTTTCAAGCATGATGCCTATTTTTTTAATTTGAAATTTACTTCATTTTTATTTACATGTAGACCTCCCTCTTATAGAGTAAAGAAGCAAAACTTTTTGGTTGCCGTGTTTTTTTTTACTTCCCATTTTCTTAGAAAAGTATGTAATTGGATATGCATTTGATTTTGAGGTTTCTTAAGAAATCATTAAATTGATTTGTGTAATGCCTCTTGTAGGATCTGGATGGCACCAAGAGAGGGGGGGG
>LTAE01010424.1:0-16867 GCA_001647135.1 Pontederia paniculata
ACCTAGCACACTCCTATCACCGCAAGTATACGGCAATCGTCGAGTAATTCAAGTATCGATCCACAGGGAAACTTCGTTTTCATGCCTCTGTTTTCACTTTTCCTTAGACAAGCTCTCGCGGTTGGAGCTTGACACTGGAGGTCCAAGCCCAGCCGGAATAGATGAGGGGTAATCAATTGAAAATAAAAATAAGTTTTTGGGTTTTTAAAATAGAAATTGTAGAAATTAAAAGAAAGATAATTCTAATGATGAGAGGACACCAGAACCTTGGGTTCACCTCTGAATCTTACCCATCTGCTCTTGACCTGAAATTATATGAAGTCGCCTAGGCCCTTACACCACGGGTCAAGACAACCTCACTCTCGTGGTGATTGCTCTGCCCTTCACCTTCCCGCTCTCGCGGTGGAGGCTCAAGGCTTGACCAAATGTAATATGGTCATAGTCACATTCTCTCTCAGGGAGGAGAGCTCACCATCTTAAATCCCGATAAAAGAATATAAATCTTGTCACCTAAATGCCAGAGGGGTACCGCCTCTCAACGTGCACTAACCTCTTTTTCAAGGGGGACCTAAAGGTTCAGCTATAGAGCTTTCTCTGGTTGGAGCATCACCCGCCCCCACTCTCGTGGCGTATGCTCATGGGCCGACTAAGAGAATTATTTCTCAAGTTACCTATCAAGCCTCTCTCGAGGTCAAGGTCACTCGGTTCTCCTCTCTATCTAAATTTATAAGTCAAATTCAAGATTGTTATTGCTCGCTCCGGGTCAAGCTCTAAGGGTAGGGGAAAACTCTCACATATCTCCTAACTCAGAAGGCATAACCTGAACTAAGGTTTTCCCAAACTTCATCACTATTCTCTCGTCTCATAGTATGAAGGTGGCAACACTATAAGGACAGTGCGCACTTGGGAAGAATCAAGTGAATCATCAAGAAACCACAACACAAACTTTCAATCACAAATCATCACGTGAGATTCAAGTAGACGATATAGAAAATGAAACATAAAACATTCAGAGCAGAGTAGATAGAAATAGAGGTTCCCCTAGGATTCCGGTGATAGAAGTTTAGCCGAACATCCTGGGGCTAACAGTTACAAAATCAGAAAAAAGTTTGGCCAACATAGTTTCGCGAAAATTAACTAAGTATAGAAAAAGATAAAAGTTCGTTGGCGTTCCGTCATCTCCCATTCGTGCGCGTCTCTTTCTCCTTTTATCATCCTCCATGTTGTCTTCAGGACTCTTAATTGATTCCTCAAAATTCGAAAGTGAAAAAAATTCGAAAACTGCAAAATCCCCAAAATCTCAGCCAAGTGAGGGGAGCTCCGAAAAATCCGGGTGTCAGTTATGGAAGTTACCCCGGTTCCTTAGTTGCAACAAAAAAAGAACATCATTTAAAATTTCAAATGTTCAAATCGCACAAATCATGAGAATTAGTTAAAAAAACCTCATAAAATCAGTTCAGAATCCCAAAGTCCAAATATAGTGATGCTGAATATTCAAAATGTGGAAAATGAAAATAAATTAGCAGATAATATTTACAAAAATGGAGCTCAGGGCAATCTTTTTGGAGGTTGGGTCAAGCTAGGTATACCTTTTCTTGTCATCAGGAAGCTTCAAGAGTGCCTTTGAGACTTGTTATATTACTGCAAACTAGCGCAGTTTGAAGCAACGCGAGTTTCTAGAGCCGCAACATGATCGCGACATAGTATCAAAACAAGTGCGTTCCATTTGAGAAGTATTATACCTTGAAACAAGATGATCGGGAAAGAGTTGACCGCTTTGTCCAAGGTCTGAATCTTGAGCTGAGGACCAAGACCATTAGGGGTAACTGCGAGACCCTTGATGATGCCTATGAGCTAGCAAAACGCTTGAGAGGGATGATGTTGAGCGATAGAAGGAAGCAAGAGGAAAGGCCAAGTGTAGTAGGTCACATAAAGTCGACCCAGATGGGATCGACAATGTCAATGCCCTAACAAGCATGACAATAATCGAGAAAATCGTGCAAGGCCCTATGTCCCATGAGATGCATCTCCACCACAACAGTAGAACCCTCAGCCACCATAGGATACTTGCAATTACTACGGATGGAAACACCCTGGAGAATGTCGCAGGAAGAATGGAGCCTACATAAACTGTGAGAAGCATGGGCATTACATCAAGGACTACCCTACTCGCAAGAAGGACAACCAGAACTCCATTGGAGGTGTCAACTTAGTGCGCAATCGAGCTTACAACATGGAGGCGAAGGCAACTCAGCACAATGATGACGTTATTAGAGGCACTCTCCCCATATCTGGACTTATTGCTAATGTCTTATTTGATTCAGGTGCTACGCACTCGTTCGTATTTATTGACTGCACCACCACATTGGACCTACCCCTACACAATAGAACTGCATAATGGATATCACCACATCCATAGGCACCCTTCAAGGCCACCAAGTACATCCCTAATGTACAAATGGTAGTGGAGGGTAGAGACTATTCAACATATTGTCAATCCCATGAAGGACTATGATGTCATCTTGGTATGGACTAGTTGTCCTTCCAAATGCATTGTTGTTATTCAAGAAGAAGAATGCCATTATCAACACATGTAGCAAACTACAAGCAACGATTAGAGGAACAATGTCAAATAATAGCAAGGTGTTGGTGAACAAAATGCTCGAGAAGGGATGTAGAGGATACTTGACCAATGTCATCAGCACTAAGCCTAAGGAGAAGGACCATCAACAATTGAAAATTGTTAGAGAATTCTTAGATGTCTTTCCAGAAGTTATCTCAAGATTTCCTCCATAGAGAGAAGTGGATTTTTGGATAGAGATGCTCTTAGGGACAACTCTTATTTCCAAGACACCATATCGGATGGCACCAACAAAAATGGAAGAACTTAAGAAACACCTGCAAGAGCTGTTGGACAAAGAATTCATCAAACTGAATGTCTCCCTTTGGGGCGCACCAGTCTTGTTTGTGAAGAAGAAGGATGATTACCAAAGACTGCCTTTAGGTCAAGATATGAACATTACGAGCTCTTGGTGATGTCATTCAGATTGACGAACCACCTGCAATGTTCACAGATTTGATGAATAGGGTATTTAGATCTTACTTGGAACAATTCATCATTTTTGTTGACAACATTCTGATCTATTCAACGATCCCAGAGGATCACCGAGAACACCTCAGAATCGTGCTAGATACTTTGGGAGACAACATCAACTATACACAAAGTTATCCAAGTGCGAATTCTGGTTCGACGAGATTATGTTACTTGGGCACATCATGTCAAAGCAAAGAATCACGATGGTCCCTGTTAAGGTGGAAGCAACAATTGGACATTATCGAAGAACGTGGGAGAAATTCACAACTTCTTAGGACTTGTAGGATATTACAAGCGATTCATCAAGGATTTCTCAAAGATCGCATCGCCTCTGATGAACCTAACAAGGAAAGGCACTAAGTTTGCTTGATCCCAAAAACGCGAACAAAGTTTTCAAGAGTTGAAGACCCGATTGACGACAGCGCCACCAGTACTCAACATTCCTTATGGAAGTGGTCAAGTTGCACCCAAATGGAAATCATTCGCCACAGGGCAGTCAAGTTGGAGAGGGTCAACTTGCTCCACAACAACCATTAGTTCCATCACAATTGGTACAACAATCATCCCATCAAGAGCAACCACAATAAGTGTCCTCAAGGGACTCTATCTACACATTCCTGAAGCTACAACCTCATCACTATGATGGTATAGATAATTTCTACAAGGCGGAAATATAGTCGATTCCATGGAGCATACCTTTAGGTTTGGAATGCTTGGAGGCCCACAAGGTTCTTTATGCTATTCACATGCTCAAAGAAACAACTATGCACTGGTGGAAGACAATGCAAGCCACTGGCTTCAACAACTAGGAGGGCATTTCCTACCCAAGTTTTAAAGAAGTGTTTCAAGCACGTAATTCGCCAACATATCTACATAGGAAGAAATAACAAGAGTACTACCGTAGACCTTATCCAACCTGTGAGGCCCCAAGCTTGCCACAAGTTGAAATGTTTAGGAGAAATCCATTAATTTTATTAATACTTAAGAGATTATCACTAATCATAATTACTCATATCAGCCACTACAACTGCCACCATCACCATGTCAATAGCCCCAACCTTTCAACTTAATAGGATCGAATGTGCGCATCCATACCGGAGAGTGTCATATGAAGACTGACACTTGCATTCATTGTGGATAACATGAGCACTATATCTGTGATTGTCCATGATGCAAATTTTTTTACCCATAAAATGGTGCCAAAAATTTGTTGCTAAAATAGGGAAATATGGTAGCAAGTGCACTAGTCAATCAAGTATTATCGATCCCACGAGAAATTAGTTTAACTAACTATGTAAGTTCAGAAACTAATACAAGATAACAATGAACTGAGAAAAAGTGAAATAATAGAAAGATAAAAGATAAAATAATCTAAACTAATGATGCTTAGGACCTTAGGATGAGAGATGATAAGATTAAGAACAAACTTGATATCACCTCAATAAAGTAATGTGGGTAAAAGAACATATATCACATGGTGGGAGTATACTTCTAAGGCATTAGAAAAGATCCTTATGTCCCTTTTGGTTGTGAAATTAGATGGTAAAAATAATTTTGATATTTTTTAACATTATGATATCATTGTGATATCTTTGTTATTTACTTAATTGTAAGGAGAATAGGAGAAAATGAAATAATAAGTTTAATGCTTTTGGTTACACTTTTTTATTTAATGGTAATTTATGCATCTGTTTATATTATTAATTACATTAAGAGAAAACAAATAATTATAATAATATAATGCTAATGCTTGAATTAAATAAAATCATGTAATGTTTAAATAATGATAATATAAAAATTAATTAATACTTAAATTATTAATATTATTTTTTAAAAAATATATAGTGTCACACTTTTAAATAACTGCTAAAACATAATCGATTATAGTTCATAAAGTACTGTCAATACAAATAATGTAACAAAGAAAGTTTCGAAACGAAAATTTTGTGGAATATTTTGATTTGATGAATAAAAAGTAGTGACTCTTAATATTTATTGTGAATTTAAAATTTCGAATTGCTGATATCTTTGGACACTTATAATGTTTCCTTTTTGCCAAATAGAGTGTTATTCTGTCCTCTATTCCGAAACCAATGCCCGAAGGAATATGAAGATATTTTCTAGGACACAGCTGATTGAAGCAGTACTAGATGATAAATAGCAATTCTCGAGTCGAAACTGCAAAGTCAGAGCTCAAACAGATGCTGAAGATGATTAGCATATGGAAGTTCTGTTTTCGCTACTAAAATAATTTATCCTCAATACAATAAATTCGTTGCACATAGTGCCAAGATAATAAACAAAGCAGCATTGTTGCAAAAACGAATTGCATTATGTGCTTGTCGCAGTAGATTACCAGCGACAACTATTAGCATCAACAAATTCTACATGCCCACCTCGAGGGTTACCTTCATCTCTACTGTCAGGAATTGTCTTGTCCCTCGACTTTCTTTTATATGTTACCGTTCTAACAATTTCCAGATGTTCTACTATATTTCTTGCAGAAGACTGAAGAGTTAGTTTCTCTAACTATAAACTCCACTGGTGAAAAGCTTTGTCTATTTACAGCCATGATTACTTCATACCATCACTATCTGTATCCAGTTCCTCTCGTAGATCATACTCAACAACAAGGCCAAGGTTGTCAATAAATTTGTGATAAACAAGACACCCTGCACACTGTTTGCATTATGATTTAAATAAATGATAAGTGGTTTGGAAAAGAAAAAAAGAAGAGAAAAGTATGACAATCATCATAGCTACAGAATATTTTGTGCAAAAATCAGCAAAAATAATAATTTCATAAATGCAATGCCATCTATGATATACCAGAATGGTTGTAAGCACAATCATAAAGGCAACTAAGAAAAAAAAAAGCATCCCTTCAGGAATCATCCTTTTCAAGTACAGTTTTTTAGAAGCCTATTCAAGTACAGTTTATGCAGAGAAAATAAAATATTCAACGATCTTGAGATTTGCCAATGATGCAATGATAGGTTCCAAAGATGCATAAGAAGACTAGCCAAACAAAATAAAGAATTGTTCATTATGAGCTTAATCACTGATTTTGTGATAGAATGTTCACAACATGCAAATGCATGCATACAATAAAGGTGCATCTCATGTGTCCTATTGATGCTTCAGAAGAGGACATCAACCATTTGTTTTTTACATGCGTGGTGGCAAAGGAAGTGTGGCGACGAGCTAGTTGTTCATGGATTGATGATCGCTCAACAATGGAGTTTTGGAGATCTTTCAGGTCCGGAGGTCGATGGCTACAAAAAAATGTCTATGTTTCGAAGAGACGTCGAGCTATTCCTTTTGCTTTCTTATGGTCAATTTGGCTCCAACGAAATGGACAGAAAATATTGTGATTATGGGAAATAGTATGGTGAGAGATTGGTCTAAGATATAAGTTGATGTTTTGTACCTTGGAAACATTTATAAACAACTAATTTAATAAAATGGATGGCTACTCAAGGTAACCATCCTTTGCTTCTCAAAAAAATATATATATAGGTGCATCTAATAGGTAAATATAATATATATATATATATATATATATATATAATATTTGTATTTGAATTAGATGTTAGAAATACTAGAGCAACATATTTTGAGGAATGAAAACTTATATATTAGTTCATGGAAGAACCAGTTCTATGGTCACATGGATGTTTCCTCAGACAAATTTTCAGTGAAAAAGAAAAAAAAACACTTTAGTCTAGTATATTTGAGTTAAATATTCAATATGAGAATATGAGTGAACAATATTTTTCTGTGCCTTGACAACTGTGAAAAAAGACAACATGGACTAACAAGAAACTGTCTTAATAATGTACCTGCAGAAACACAGTCCCTTTCTCATAAGCTATCCGGTTTATGAGCCGCTGAGTTCTTGCACCACAAGCATCACATGTGAACTGCACAAGCAAACTTCTTCTCGGGAAACGACCCATTTCCTTCATGATGGTAAAGAATACGAACAAAGCTTTATCAGGCGACATAATTAAGTATAGGTAATGGAAAGTTTAAAATGAAAGAGAAGTATACTATTAGACTCTTGAGCAACTGAAAAATACTACTGAAACAATGGCATCTTGTACTGCTAAAAAGGAACAGAGTGTAATGTCAAATAACCTAGACAATACGCCTAGTAAAAAATATAAAAAAAATCAGGCGATTTACTTCCCATGGTGAGCTACATAGCTTGAAGATTTGCAAAATTTCAGATGTGTGTTTGACCTTATGTACAGAACTTCGCAACCAAAAGTTGTAATCAGGTTTACCACATTGAAGATAAAAAAGTCAGCTTTAGACCATCTTATGCATTCAAAAGAATTGATTATCCTTCTTTTCCATTCAGAAGAATGAATATCTGAAAAGGGTTCAGTACCAGAATTATTAAGTTCATCAAGCCTCAGAATTTCAATAAGATAGATTTTTAATCTCAAAAAATAAGATAGATTTTTTCAGATAGGCAGGGTCTCAAATGACAGGAAATGTGAATTACATGATTAAAGCCTTGTGAGTTGCGACTAACGATGCCGCACTAGTATGTCAGGGCCAAACCAATGAATAAGGCATGTCAAAATCCCAATCGCAGACTTTTGGTGATCCTTTAGATTTGGTTGACATGACCTGAACTTACAAACATATGTATCCAACAAAAGGTGAGCAAAACCTTCTGTTCTTATGTGGTCACTATGATCTCAACGAAATGGATGTATTTTTAGATAACAACGGTGTTAACTCAAAAATAGTGCATCCTTGGCACACAACATGAATGGCTGCCTGCTGAAATTTTCGTTGTAACTCCATCACGTCATAACTGATTAATAAATCTGGATGGCACATATTTTGTAGCCATCCTTTACCAGCTCAAAAAAAAAAAAAGAATCTCAGTCACAGATTATGAAAAGGAAAAGACAATTCCTTGAAAGCAGAAATGAAAATACAGCATTAAGCTAGGGACTAAAGTTTGCTGGGCATGCTAACTAGTACTTGCTTGTGCAACCGTAACTTGTTGTTCTGGACAGTGGCAGCCGAAAAAAAAAGAAAAAAAAGAAGAAAAGAAACACATGTCTCTGATACACATGGATACTTTAGTTGATCAGGAAGTAATCAATTTCATGCATTTCCCCATTTCCCAACTGAAACAGCAAAACACAATGGATCTGCAAGATACTTGCAAGCCTAGTTCGAGCCACCCCCCATAGTTTCTTAGAGAACAATAGGATTTTTCTTCTTGTTCATTAATGATGCTTTAGGATAGAAAGAAGATATCCAACCTAGCTATTTGCATAAATTCAGGTAACTGCATCATCATCAATGTCAACCACTTCTGCTTTGCAACTAATCATGATATCTAATGATATATATGTATATTAAAATAAGGTCATATTGCCAAACAATTTCAATTTTCAACTAGTATGACCAGCGATTGGATCAAATAGCCGCCACCTCAAACTCAAGCATTCGTAGTTCAGAATTAGCCAAAAGAGAAGTCAAATAATGGAAAAGATCGCATGTGAGCAAAAACACCAAAGAGTTTGATAAAATTGAAAAAGAAGCTAATAGTTAGGACATAAAAGTATTGACAATCATAAAAAAATAAAGGAGAAAAGCGGGTAAGTATGACCTTGGAAGAAGAGCCACTGGAATCGGAGGAATCCTCATCGTCCTCCGAATTCGATCGGCTAGAACCAATGACAGCTCTCGGCACTACGCGTTGACTGCTGCTGGACACCTGCAGTCTGGACTGGAATGCCATGAGAGAAGTAAGAAGGCTGAGCATAGCAGAAGTCGAGGGAAGCAAGAAAGGGTTGTCCGACCTGAGAACTGGCGGCCGCGTCTTGGATACGGGAGAGGAGAAGCTGACGAGACGATCCGGAGGAGGAGGCCGGTGGTTGAGGAGGGGTCGAAGCGCAGAGCAGCAGCAGTTGTAATTTATCGACGTCCCCATCTCAAACTCGCTTCCTGGCGTCGACGGGGATGATTGGGTGTAGACGCAAGAGGACGAGGAAAGCGCGAGAGGAGGAGAAGAAGAATAAGAAGAAAGAAGAAGAAGAAGAAGAAGAAGATTAGTCCAGTGTGGCGAAACGCAGGGTGTCACTCGAAGGCCAGAAGACGGTAAACCTTATCGTGTTGGCGGCCCCGTCGGCGGCGCTCACTCGAGAGAGATCGGGATCGCGGAAAACCTATGTTTTTTTTTTAGTTAAAGTTTTGGTAATGATAACATAATTTATTTTTTTACTACAATAAAAATATGAAATTAAATTAGATTAAAATAACTGATTATAGCTTATTTTAAATGGTCCGTTATATTATACCAATTGATAGTATAAACATGCTTTGATAAAGTAGTAACCATAATAATAATTTTATTAATTATCTAAACATCGCATGTTAAGTCATAATAATTAAATGAAAAGTACAAAATTAGTTGCTATGTTTGATATATTATGAGAAGATGAGGCATAAAAGATTTAATAAAAGAGCAGCAACTATGGAAAAGTAGTCAACAAATGCTTTCCATAAAGTGATGTCAACTCATTAGAACAATATGTGTAGACTTCAATGGAGGGTTGATCTTACTGGCAGAGCCAGAAACTATTGACACCAGGTTCATGAGATTTTAAATATCTATTATAGTCATTTATTTGAAAATTTGAATATAGTGATCCTTTATAATATAAAAACTAAGATAAATTTGAAGGTGAAGTATTTATTTAAGATTATTATTATTATTATTATTATTATTATTATTATTATTATTATATTATTATTATTATTATTATTATTATTATAAATAAAGTATTTTGATATAATAATAGTTTTAGATAACATTAACAAAAAAGATATAACAAAAATTTAGTAGCTCATATGAATGTGTCCATGATTTTTCAGAAGAGAAAAAATACAACTAATAATATTTGTGACAAAAATTATGATAAAAATAAATAAGTTAAAGGAAAGATAAAATAATATATAATAAACTATAAATGTACCTTTGGAGTCAAGAAATTTGAAGGATGAATGAAAAAAAAATCATCAAAATAAATAATTTTCCCCTCACTTGGGTTATTATTAATATAAGAGCAAAAACATTTTGGGACACTGCATGATGACAAATCCTGACAAAAGAAAGAAAGAACACAAATTAGTCATATTTGTGATATAAAATTTATTATGAAAATAATTAAGTCAAGGGCACAAAAATATATAAAAAAATTGTAAAAGTACTTAAGGAATCGAGATTCTTAAATTATGAATTAATAATATATAAATATTTTTTTCTAACAGTAGTGAGATCGGAGTTTGATGATTAAAGAGAGTTCAAAGCTAATAATTAAATTAGTCATATTTGTGATATAAAATTTATTATGAAAATAATTAAGTCAAGGGTACAAAAAAAATATAAAAAAATGTAAAAATACTTAAGGTATCGAGATTCTCAAATTATGAATTAATAATATATAAACATTTTTTCTAGCAGTAGTGAGATCGGAGTTTGATGATTAAAGAGAGTTCAAAGCTAATAATTAAATTAATATTGTCTATAGAATGTTAAAGAGCTAATGAAATAACACAACTAGTTATATTTATAATAGAGAATTTATGATGAAGTTAATAAGTTAAAGACATAAAATATATAAAATATTGTAAAGGAATTTAAGGAGTCAAGAATCTCAAATTATGAATAATAATATAAAAATATTAATAATATAAGATTTTTTTGGAACTAGTGAGGCTGGAGTAGAGGAGTTTAATATAAATATTTAATCTAATCATCAAAGAATTAATAATTATGTTAAAACTTTAGAATGGTCTATGTTTCAATTGAGAAAAAAAAGCATGAAACTATGGTAGTAAAGGAGTTTCGAACTCGAGATGTGTGGGGTTCATGTCAAAGGTGATCAAGCAAACGAACAACAAATTATATGTGTTTGTACAAAATACTTACTTATGGACCAGTCAGCCAGTGCTTGCATGTGCAGGCACCGATAGGCGCATGGCTTCGCCCATGGTTGACCTAGCTAGTTGATATTAATGAATTGACATTATCCGAAAGTCTTAATGTAAAGATAATAATGGGGTCATATGACTATGTTAATGATGTAAGTTAAAGATAACTCAAATGGACCATATGACTAAGGTGTAAAAATATAAAGAATGATGAACATGAACACAAGTTATTTGAACTTATATATTTTATGTATGTAAAGGTACTAATGGTTTCCTCTCGTCAAGAACCACATTATGATATATAATTTATTTGTGTTTGGTGATTGGATGGCAATGCCTGCTCTTATACGCTCGAGAAAGGAGATTAGGAGGAGAGAGGGAGAAATCTCCTTTTTCTCCTATTGGGCCACATGTCATTGGTACATTGGTGCGAGCAAAAATATGCATATTGTATACATCTTATTTAGGTCATTTTCTCGTAGTTTTGCATAACTTCATGCATCATTTCCTATAGTTTTGTTTACTTTTTCTTATGTGAGTCAAAAACTAACCAAGTGTGTTGAATTTTCAAATGAATACTGTCAATTTCATGGCAAAGGAATAGACGAAAAGTTAGAATCGAAGTCGAATTCGAAACGCACCACACAATGTGGACCATGTCGATTTTTGAAATGGGCCATGATGAACAAAGATTATCGAAGCCATTTTACAAAGTCTAAAATGGACCGTGTGAAAAATTGAAACGAGTCGTGTTCAAGCAATTTGTTGAATCTATGGCCCCCAGATTATTTTGATGATCACAAATTTGTGAGGAAAGCTTAGTTGTACTAATAATCCTTGATGTATTTGTGAAAGACATGATTTTTGTGTTCAGTCAGTAATAGGTCGACCAAGGTTAAGAAGTGGACGACCTATGTACAGAAAAGACGGGAAGAAAAAAATTCTAAGTGTGGAATGGTCGTCCTAAGGATGCAAAGAGGTCGACCGAAGTAAAGAAAATAGACTGAAATGGAGCTAAATAAGCGATCGACCGAGAAGGAATAGTGGGCGACCGAAGTATGCCTATGAAGAAAGAGGTCGTCCGAAAGCTTTGGAGTTAAAGCAGTTGACGACCAAAGGAATGACGAGCAGAATGAAAGGTCGTCCGAAGTTGGACAACGGATGTCCAAAGTACTCTGGATGAAGAAAGGGGTCATCCGAAAGCTTTAGAGTTAAAGCAGTGGACGATCGGGAGTGGATACAGTTGAAGTGAAGGAATGAACGGTCGTCCGAAGTTGAAGAGCGGACGACCGAAAGATTTCAAACTAAAAGAAAGGTCGTTTGAAAGCTTTGGCGTTAAAGCAGTGGGCGACCAAGGAAACGATGGGCAAAAAGAAAGGTTATCTGAAGTTGAAGAGCGAACGACCGAGTGACTCTAAAAGAATAAAAGGTGATCCGAGAGCTTTGGCGTTAAAGCAGTGGACAACCGGAAGAGTGTCTGAGCTTAGGTGAAGAAATAAAAGGTCGACCGAAGGATCAACAGACGACCCACATAATTCACATGAAGACAGCGGACGTCCGAGAGCTTATGAGTCAGAGCAGTGGACGACCAATGAACCTGACAAAGGAATGAAAGGTCGTCCGAAGTTGAAGAGCGGACGATCGAGTGACTCTAAAAGAATGAAAGGTCGTCCGAGAGCTTTGGTGTTAAAGTAGTGGACGACCGGAAGAGTGTCTGAGCTTAGATGAAGAAATAAAGGTCGACCGAAGGATCAACGGACGACCAACGTAATTCACATGAAGACAGCGGACGTCTGAGAGCTTATGAGTTAGAGCAGTGGACGACTAGTGAAGCTGACAGAAGAATGAAAGGTCGTTCAAAGAATCTGAGTGTTGTCAGCGGATGTCCGAAGAATGTTAGAGGACGTTCAAAGAATTTCAGAGGACGTCCGAAGAATGTCAGAAGAAATCTACGAACGTCCGAGGATCTCAGAGAGGAATGAGTGGATGACCAAAGTACTCAGTGAAGAGACAAAGGACGTCCGAAGGATTCAGGAAGAATTAGCGGACGACCGGTGAAGAATTGGATAACTAAGTACAAGTCAAGATCGGACGACCGAAGGAGCGTGACAAGAGAATTCAACTAAAGTAAATGTCGACCGTAGGATTGGTGTACAATTAGTGGGCGACCGGAGAAGAGTTGAAGAACTAAGTACAAGTCTAGATCGGACGACCGAAGGATTGACGTACAATCAGCGAATGACCGAAGGAGCTTGACAAGAGAATTCAACTGAAGTAAAGGTCGACCGTAGGATTGATGTACAATCAGTGGACGACCGGAGAAGGGTTGAAGAACTAAGTACAAGTCAAGATCGGATGACTGAAGTATTGGCATGCAATCAGCAGACGATCGAAGGAGCTTGACTAAGGAACAAAGGCTAAAGCTCGGAACTACGGACGTCCGAAGATGAACGGTGATCGACTGGAGCATCAAACGATAGTTCAATGGATAACTTCACCGAAGCAGCGGTCGACCAAAGCAGAGGAAGCGAATGATCGAGGGGTAGGTGAAGAGTATTGTACTTGCATTAACGGCTAGTTTTCTGTGAGAGAAATTAGGTCGTTTGTGTTTGAGTATAAATTATAATCCCAAGAGTCTTGGGAAGTAACTTTGGCAAATTGATTAGCGAACCCTAGAGCTTGAGAGAAGAAGCCTTAGTTCCTCCTTCTGGGTATTCGAGTGTCGAACCCAGAATAGAAGGAATGCGTTCAAGAGTGAACATTTGTGTAAGAGGTTATCTCCTTCCCCTCGTAAGCAAGAAAGAAGAAGAAGTTGTAAGGGATCCTTCGCCCTTTGAAGAAGGAGTTTAGTGATCTCGGAGGTCTCGAATTCGAGAAGACCGGAGCGAAGACGTAGGCCAGTAATTCGGCCAAACCTCGTCAACAAACTCGATTGTGTTTGCTTTTTTATTCTTTGCATTTGAGTTTGTGTTTATTACTGTTTATGCATTAGTAGTTTCTCTGCTACAATAACTAATTTAGATTGTCGAAAATTTTAATACACCAATTCATCGCCCCCCCCCCCTCTCTTGGTGCCATCTAGATCCTACAATTGGTGTCAGAGCACAAGTTGCTCACAAATTTGTACCTGTATACAAATATCGTATAGATCTAATAATCTAGAGTCAAAATGGCATCAAATGATTTTACCCTTGGTGAGGGACAGTCTACCTTTAGACCACCCCTTTTCAATGCATCTAACTTCTCGTATTGGAAGATTAGATTGAAGCTTATGTATGTTCCATGGACAGTGACATTTGGGATATCAATGAAAATTATTTTGATATGCCTACCAAAATAGTAAATGATGTACATGTTCCTCTTCCTAACAGTGAATAAGACTCTACAACCAAGAACCTAATAAATTAGATTGGAAAGCTAAAAATGTCATTTTACTGTGTACTGGATCAAATAGAATTCAATAGAATATCTTCATGTACTAGTGCAAACGAAATCTGGAAAAAACTTGTAGTTACTCTCATGAAGGAAATGAAAAAGTTAAAGAATCAAAATTAAACATTTGACATCACCAATATGATTCTTTTAAAATGAAGCATGATGAGTCTGTAAATAGTATGTTAGTTCGTTTCAATGATATTGTGAATGTGTTAGCCGTCTTGAGCGACCCAAAGTCTAGTGCTCAGAAAGTTAAAAAGTTCCTCATGTCCTTAACTTCAAAATGGCATATGAAGAGGACTGTGGTCGAGGGACAACAAGATCTGAATAAACTGGACTTTGATGATCTCATAGGATCTCTCCTGACCTATGAGATGTCTCTTGAAGAAGAAAAAGAAGAAGCAAGCTCAAGAAAGAAAATCTTAGCTTTAAAGTCTAAGAAGATTGAGAGTGAAGATGAGTTTGAGGAGTCTGAGGACAGTGATGCAGATTTCAGTGAGGAGAAGCTGACCCTATATGCAAAGAAGTTCAGAAAATTTATGAAGCTTTCTCATAAGAAGGGACAGTTGATAAGTCAACGATAAAGTGCTACGAATGCAACAAACTTGGACATTATAAGAGTGGATGTCCAACTTTGAACAAGAAGAGCAAGGAGAAAAACTTCTCAAATTATAAGAAGAAGAAGGCACTCAAAGTCACTTGGGATGATACAAGTGATGAAAATAATGAAGCTGAAGGAGCATCTTCAGAAAAAGATGAAGAAGCACTACTTTGCCTCATGGAAAACGATGAGGTATCTTCTACTCCACTCAAATGATAGTGATAGTGATAGTGATAATAATGAAGATGACTGTGAGGAAGATATTATGTTTGATATGCATAAAGAATTTTAACACTATGATAAGAAGGTATTCCATCTTGAAAAGAAAAAGGGATAATCTTGTTCAAAAGCATCTTGAAAAGAAAAAGGGATAATCTTGTTCAAAAGAATGACAAGTTAAAGAAAAACATTACAGATTCTGAAAAACAAATCTCAGACTTGAATGCCATAGTGTTAACAAATAATGATAACATAGAGAGACATGTTGACACCATAAATTCTTTGAAATCATAACTGTTTGATATTAAGAACAAATTTGAAACATTCTCGTATGGTAGGAAAATGTTAGATGTAATGTTATCACAACATATAATTCCTTTAAAAAAGAAAGGTTTAGGTTTTGACTCTTTTAGTGATAATGTATCTCAAACGACTACTTTTGTAAAAGCTTCACACTCTTTTGATCCGAACTTGCCTAGCACTTCTACTTGTGTAAATGAATCTAGAACTGTTTCTACTAGTTCTAAGCCAAAGATAAGAATATTGTGAACCTTGAAGCTAAAACTGTTATAGACATTAAGCTTGTTTTTGTTCATAACATTAATAGACTGTCATTAAAAGGAAATGCAAATATTACGTGTAAAAATGTTGTAATTAAACCAAAACAAAAGAACTATGCCTTCATGTATCATAGAAACACTAACCTGATCACATGCATACTGTTAAAAATGGTTATGTAAATTCTTACTTCTATATCACTCCTGTAAATATAAATAACATTTTTGTTAAACCAAAAATTCTGCACACTAACAAAAATGCACAGTTTATACAAATGCATAACAGAAAATCGCATGCTCGTCATAGCTGTAAGAAACTCTATGTAAAGAATGTCACATGCTTCTGTTGTAATCATTTGGGATACTATAGTTTTGAATGTAAAACTAGGAGGAGTCCTCATTATAATGTTAAACAAGTATGGATTCCTAAGGGAACTTTCAGCACTAACACTTCTGGACTCAAGTACTTTGGGTACCAAAGACATAAATTTGTGCTATTTTTGCAGGGTGTCAAGAGAAGCAAAAAGAAATGAACAAGATGGTATCTTGACATTGATTGCTCAAGACATATGACTGAAAATGAAGAAAACTTCTTGAGCATAACAAGAACCTCAAGTGGGAAGGTGACCTTTGGGGATAACAACCAAGGAAAAATCCTTAGTAAAGGTAACATTGGAAAAGTTGGTAATGTAGTCATAAAGGATGTTTGGCTAGTAGAGAATCTAAAACATAACTTGTTAAGTATCAGCCGATTGTGTGATAAAACTTACATTGTTAAGTTTGAACAAAACAAATGTTTAATATGCGATGACACTAAAAAAGTTTTACATATGAAATTAAGGCATGAAAATATGTATGTGATTGACTTTGATGGCCTGCCTAATCACAAATGCCTAAATGTTATGCATGATAAAATTGAACTATGGCATAGAGGACTAGGACACTTAAACTATAAATCAATGCATAAGTTAGTGAAACATAATCTTGCTAGAG
>LTAE01010425.1:2114-13461 GCA_001647135.1 Pontederia paniculata
TATAACATTATAAACATAAGTAATAAGTTATATAAAAAATTATAATGACTATAGGTTATATTTTATAACTTATCAATATTTTATATGAAAAGTAATAAATAAAAAAAAATATAAACTATAATATCATACACTTATAAATTTATAATTTTACTCTTATATAGATTATAAATTTGATAATTTATATACTTAATTATGTATGTATTTATAGTTCGCTCTTATATCTTAATAGATTAAAATTTAAAGCTGATTAAGATATTAATTTTAAAAATAAAAAAAAATGACGATCCGTCTGGCACGATCCGGGTCGGCACGGCCGGCACGACCGAAATCGTGCTGGGCCGGGCCGGGCCAACGAATTAGTAATTTTGACACGGCACGACACGACACGACATTGTAGCAGTACGACACGAGCACGAGCATGGTCAAACACGAGTTGACCAGTATGAGCACGACACGAGCACGCACGAAAGTCCATCTCTAGTTGGGTGCTTGTTGTTCACGATGAACCAGCAGACAACGTGATCAGGTTGTTGTGCAGCACCCCATCAGGCCAGTGACGTTAAGGGAAAAAAGAAAGGATCAGGGAGAGACTCGGACGTTAGAAAGAAAGTTGTTCAGGACCTTTGGGTTCATTGTTATTTAAATAGGCTGTCCAAGAATCTATGCATGCATGTGAATCCAAAGCAAGATATGACACCTTTTCTTTTCCCCTTGACTGAAAGCAAAAGCTGCGGCTTATTGACGTCGAACCATCAAAATCAGCAACACCCAAGAGCCCTCCTCCGGAGACGAGTTCGAATGATAAGTCTGAAAGCTTAAAATAAGGAGCCAATCAACTTGCAACTCCTGCATTATTACTCATTCAAAAAACTTGCAGACTCCATTAAACCATTGTTCATGGCTACCTTGGCTGCTGTGTCCCCCCGAAGCATGACCACTGTCTAGATGCTTTGTTTGATCCCATTCATGTCCTCACTGTTCCATCTCTGACCATCCTTGAAGAGAAGTAGTCAATAAGCCTTCACCTGGCTCTTTCTTAATTTCTCACCTTAAGGATTGGATTACCTCGTGGACTCCAAATTGTTTAACTCCAAATAGCTCCCAAAGCTATTTGAATGTTGGGAGCTGCTACCTTTGTTGGAGGAATATGTTTCCATGTCTACAATGTTAGGGAATAAATTATACAACTAATTTCTTCTACTGATAGAGGTTTAGATTATTAGCATCATAATTATTTTCCCATACCCAGATAACTTAATTAGCTATGCTTTTCCAGAACATGAAGAAAACAAATAATATGTGACGAACAGCTATACAAACACAAACGAAGGAAGAGAGGCAAAGTGGATGCTGCATACTCTTCTATAGTTATGAGTTAAGCAATTTTGTACTTAATAGTTTATGATGGAAGTAGAGAGGGGGACAAAACTTTGAGTTTGAAACAGAAGAAAAGGGAGCATTGAATGGCCCAATTATTCCATCTTAAATTTCATTTGCCAACATTACTGAATGGAATAAAAGGTAATCTATTAGTACAAAGTAATGGGACGAAATTATCATCCGAACCCACTGGATGAAAGGATGCATGAAGCCCCACATCATGGACACAACATATTTGTACCAAAAGAATATATGTATAGTTCTTCACAAAGAACAAGCCACATCAAGAAAAGGTAACGGAATCTTAATCTAATGATGGCTAACACGTCAATCTATATACATCCTTGTAAGGGCTTTTTTCTTTTTCTTTTTAGTTTTTACCCTTTACTCTTGTGATTATTTTTTGTGTATTGGGAAAGAGAAATGTAAATATTGCTATAATGCCCATTTTCAGTAACAAAAAGGATAAAGCCTCTTCAGTTAGTGACAGTGTACTCTTGGATATCGTTTGGATGCAGGAACTTAAGTTTCTTATATTTTTCGAGAACTAATTGATTAGACCGATAAATTTTGATATAGTATTTGGATGAAAAAGTGTAATGATGAAGAATTAAAAAGTTGATTAGATGTTTTAGTTCGATGGGTGTTTGGATGAAATTTTAGAACTTAGAATTATTTTATTTGATTAAATGAGAAGAAAATATAATTTTATTAAACTAAAAGAGAAAAAAATAATAACATATTAAACTAAAATAAAATTTATAATAATTTATTATTATTTAAGATGATTAACTTAATATAATAAAATATTTTATTTTATTCATAAATAATTAATAATGCCAAATTATCTAGATTCGATAAATTCATTAGACCTTTTATCGAATGTAATTTATTTATAATATCGAATTCAGCATATTACAAAGTTATTATTTATTTATAACAAAATAATTTGATTAAAATTTGATATAAAAATATATGAAATTAACCTTACACTCTCACTTATGTACATAAATTCATGTTTTAATTCAATAGTTTTAATTTAAAGTTAAAGTATTTTATTTAAAAAATACGTAAATGTCATTTTTAATTGTAATAAAATAATATTACTAATACAATAATCTATCATTATCAAAATAATTATTTAACTTACTTAGTAATGATGAAGATAATTATTATTTACTAACAAATAAGATCATTATGCAATTTTAAATTTTTATATGTTTATTAAGTAATTTTAAAAAATATAATATAATAAGAATAGTAAATAAAGTAACAAAAGTTATTATATCTTATAATAAAATAGTTTTTATATGTTTATTAACAAATAAGTTATTATGATTTACTAATATATAATAAATGATATAATTATATACACTAATAATTAAATTATATATATATATATATATATATATATATATAAAGGACCTACTTTTAGGCCTACGCATAAGGACAAAAAAAAAAAGAAAACGATTCTAGCCTTTTGCTAGAATCAATCAAGTTCTTGCTTCTAGCAAGAACTTGAAGAAATGAATCTGGTGGAATTTGAAGCGTTGATCAAAACTTTGGTTCTGGTGAGTCTCGCAAAAAAAATTGGTTGTGTTTGCCAGAATCAGCGGGAACCAGGGCTGGTTCTGGCCCTGGTTCCCACATCCAAACGGGCCTTGAGGTTGTTAACAACTGTATTTTTTCTTTTGTTTTGATCAAAATATATTATCATATTTTTTTTCGATGAATGATCTATTAGTGTCTAGAGCTACTAGAATTCGATGTCTAGAGCTATTTTTTTCATGTCAATGATATATGAAATGACGGTACCACGAAAACAGATACATTAATCAAACAAAAAAAAGAGTTGGAATATTTTCAACAGTTTAAACTTTGAATATTTAAGGAGTAATTCACATGTTTCTGCTCTCAAACTTACATAATTAATTTCCTCTATTATATATGTACCACAATAAAATGACAAATATAAATTACATTACTTATTTTGGAGGTGTGTCATACGGTTTTCAAAGCTATTAATGCATAACTTAAATTCAAGAAGGAAATTCTAAATTGTATTTATTGAAATTTGAACTCTGAACTACTAGTTATTAATATATTTAAAATCAAGGCTTGCTAATTCTCCTGTATTTAAATCACGCTTCCTGCAATGCAGTTCTTTGAAAATAAATAAATAAATAAATGTTATCTTTGTAAATTTATAGTTACTGCTAGTACAATAATCCTTTTTCTTGTCATTGCCTTGAGGAGTGATGATGCTCTTAGTTCAGAAATCTGATGAACTCTGAGCATCTACAGGATCATGTTTCTTGGGAGAAAGAAAAAAATGACAACAAGAAGATTACTCTCCACTGCCTTTTACCTGCTGCCATTGCCTTCCCAATAATAATTGGCAACAGTAACATCCTTCAAATTTGTACGCCCCTGAGTCATATGAAAGGCTTCCGACTCCAATCTCGTGCATGTATCATTCTAAAAAAATCATACATGGGCACATAAACAAAAGGGAAAAGAAAAGAAACACTAAAAAACGATGTTGCATTGAATGTCATCTGAACTACAGCACCAATTCCACCACAATTTAGAAAAGAGCTAACTTGATACCCTATAAAATTTTGAAATTGTCGAAAAAACCAACAAAAAGTATGAAGCTAACCACCTGAAAAAAAAAACATTAACCTATACAAGTAGGGAGCCCAAATATAGCACACAGATTGTTCATTTCATGCATGTTAGATAGTGTCATGTGATCCTTTTAGTGAAGTAGTAAAGGATTGCAACTTGCAAAGAACAAGTATTCAACAGAACGTGCCAGGAATTCGCCATTAGAAGACAATTCATGTACTATTGACCAGCATGCTTCTGCAGCTGAGACAGCATCCTTACAGTGACAATAAGAAGAAGAAGAAAAGGACGATGATGATGACATAAGTAAGAATAAGTAGTGGCATTTTTCCTTTTTTTCTATTGCACTATTATTTGAAAAGTGATATGTATCAATTTTTCAGTTCATCCGACCATAACGATTGTGCGCACTTAGACTTTATCACGAGTAAAAGTTTAGATATTTTTTTTGCATATAAAAATGCAGATAAAGACCCTCATGGCATCTTTTATAAACTAAAGTTTGGATGACTAAAATAATGCTTTCGCCAAGAAACCAATGTCTTGCCATTTAAGGTTGCTTTAAATTTCTATATATATTTTCCTTTTTTATAACTAGCAATGGAGGAAATAATTTTTTATTTTAAATAATATGATTGTTTAATTATATATAAAATTATTTTCTCCATATTTATTTTCAGAAAAAAATTTAAGATCTTACACGGCTTATTTTCCTAAAAAGTTGAGCAATATTTGGAAACCGGAATTTGCATTGAGATGCTTTCATTTGCCAATTAGTGGGATAAATTTTTGCTGAGTAATTAGCCCCCGATTCGCTAATTAATAAAGTTGGAAAAGTTCATCCCCTTGTTATTTGAGCTGGGCTGTGATTGGTCAACATAGCTTCATTTGGGCCCACGAAGAATAGAAGACAAGGGACCCGAGGAAATCGAGGTAGAAATTGGTCGTGGGACTCGTGCCACCTATTAGTTCTTCATCAGTATTATGAAAAAAATCAAGACCAAATAAGATCATTATTAAAATAATAATAATATGATCAAACTGAATAATAATAAATTAATATAAAATAATAAAATAGATATAAATATAAAATACAGGTAGCACATATTATTAACGAATATTTTTTGTAGTCCTAATTCATAATAAAAAAATTGTAACATTGCTTAATAATTCAAATAAATAATAAAATAATTATTAAATATTAATATACTTATTGATGTATTATTTTTTTATTTAACGTAATGATACAGATTTGTTGTAACTTTAAATCTTACTATGATGACTTAGGTTATTAAGTTTTTTTTTTATTTAGAAGTTAAATTATAACTTTTTTTATTATTATTATTATTTAAAAAAATATTTTTTTTGATTGAATTGGTCAAATCCAAAGAAGTTTTGATCAGGTGAGAACGATTCAATTGTCAATTTGAATTTAACATGATTCATGAATAGTTTTAAGTCCTAGATATCAGTTTGATCGATCAAATCAAATTTTATAATATATGAGTGAATAATAAATTTAAATTAAATTAATAATTTTAAATTAAAATTTCATTAAATATAATTTCACTAAATAATTTTATCAATTAAATTTAATCTATTTTTATGTATTTTATACTTTTATATGCTACAAACTATAAAAATATAAAAAAGATAAAAGGAACAAATATGTGTAATAAGCAGCAGAACGTGAAGATATGCATGTAATTATTTAATTACACGGACGTAATGTTTTGGCAGGTAGTCCGTCTATTTTATTTTATTTCGGGCTCTCATAGTTTAACGCTAATTAATTAGCATAATGCCATGTCGCAGTGTTACGTGCAATATGTCGGAATAAATTAATGTACCCAATGCATGCAACATAAGGGCCGGGATTTGAAATTTTATGTTCTTTTTTCCTTTTCGAAAACAAAATATTGATATAATTTTTTTTAGTTATGAGGGCTTAATTTGCTGTCTCAAGGTCGCCAAGTGGCACCGCCGTTCCAATGAGTTTTCGAATTTGGCGGGAAAAGTTGGCGGGTATTGTCACCGGCACGTGCCGAGAGGAGGCGGCGGGTAGTTGGCGGGAACGTTTAACTTGAGGATTCATGGCGGGAAGAGCTCGTAGTGGTTTCGAAAGATGCCGAGAATATCTAACTTGGATTTCTCTATGAATGTTTCTTAATTCTTATGTACTAAAATAGTAAAATTTGATGATGGCAGAAGCCATTGAGCCCATCAGGCATTAATTTTGTTGATATGACATATAAAATAAGGTTCAATAAAGATAAAGATGTATCACATTTAAATATGGTAGAACGATTGAATTTAAAATTTATGATTGATAAAAATAATAAAAAAATATAAATTTTAAATAGGTTATTTTTTTAATTACATATTTTAAATTTAATAATTCAAATAATAAGATACACGATGTATCCTACTTAAATAAAATATATATCTATTTAATCCTATAAATAATAAAACTTATTGATTGTATAAAAATGTCCAATTGTAATAATAACTAGGATTACTGTTTATTTTCCTCATTTAAATTTCAATATATTTTTATTTTACTTTTTTAAAATTTAATATTACCCATTTATCTCTCCTCAAATTTTCAATTAATAAATTTTATAATATATTTATATTTTTACCTTTATTTAATTTAATTCTTTTAACTTTAAAAAATAAAAAATTAAATGGTCTGCAAAGAAAAAAGGGTGAAGAATGGTCCCATTTATTTTCTAAAAATTTTAATTTTAGAAGTTAAAATGAAATAAGGGTAAACAAGTAAATGCATAATAAAATAAATAAATAAATTTTAAGAATTTGAGATAAAGAGAAATTGTTTGAATTGCAAGGAGATAAGTGGGTAATATTAAAATTTAAAGGATAAATGAAAATAAGTTATAGTTGAGGGGAGAAAATTAAAATTAAGCATAATAATTGTTGTGTATGACATGCAAACGTGGAAATGGAATTCTAAGAGTGAGAATGCAAAATAATTAATATTTAGAATAAAAAACAAAAATAAAAACCATACTTTAGAAGCTATTATGGTACTGCAATACATCAATTTCTTGATAGTTGAATCCTCCGTATGGATATATCTGTATATGCAAATGGGACTGTGTTTACAGTAGACAGACTGCATAGGACCGACCAGCACGAGGACGATATGGTCATTAAAGGGTTTCAATGCAGCTTTTGATTTTGAATGAGTTAATCTTCGTTTTTTTTTCTCTTGACCGAGAGGACAATCGAAAAGACTGGATTCCAAATTCACTTGTTTTTAATTACCGAAAAAAATTCACTTATTTTGAATACAGTAATCACCGGAGATTTGTTTTCCTTTATTTTAAGAGATATTTTTATTAACACCCTCTCAATTATAATTTTTTTTGGCATCTAATTATAAATTATAAATTTCTAATTTTAATCCTTAAATTTATTATGATTTATCAATCTAGTCCTTTTGTTAAATTTCAACCAAAATTTTGTTAAGTTAATTTTAAATATTTAAAAGAAAAGAATAAAATTATCATTTTGTAATTAATAAAAAGTAAAATTAACAAAATTTTGGATACAGTTTAACTAGATTGACAAATTTAAATAAAATTGATAAATTTATAGTTTAGTGTTATATAAAAAAATATAGTTGAGATGATGTTAGTGAAAATAATTCTTGTTTTAAATATAGAATTGTTTAAATCATTATTTAAACGATAGAACTGTTTACATTCACTTTGTTTTGTATAAAGTTATCATCTTTATATCTTACAATATGATTAAAGGGATGATGTGTTAAGCGAGAATTAAACTGAGCTTTATTTTGGTATTAGTACCTATGGGCAACTCTAGAACTGTGGTGGTGGTGATGAGTCATGTATGAAAGTAGTGACATGAGGTTATGGCAAACAGGAGAGAAAAAAAGAAACATATGATATGACAAGACATGAAAGCATTAGATTAAGGGCTCCGTTTTGACTACGGTAATCAAATTCACTTTAATGAGGAAGTTCAAGCATATAGTTTGCTTCCTGCTATCTAAAATAAATGCTAAAGTTACTTTTCTGACGTTTACTTTGAAGAAATCTCAAGGAGCAGAAATTTGCATCAAAGTTTTATATGCTTTTAAGACTGTTAGTTCGAAATAGCTGATAATAGAATTTGATTTTACAACTAGAATTTTCAGAAAAAAAAGAAATATTCAGATTTCATTTTCATGCGCTAAACTTAATCGACTTAAATCAAGATAAAGAAACGATTACATAACTCCAACTCAACCCTATTACTCAAATACTTTCTACATAACTTCACATACATTAACACCATAAAAAAATGAAAAGGCAAATGCTGCTCACAAGCATCTCCAAGAGACATCACAAAGTCAGAAATAAGGCTCTTGCCAGTTGCTGCTCACTAGTTACCAGCTACCATAACAGTGAGCCAACTCAAGAACAAATAACCAGAGGCATCAAAAGTAAGAAAAAAGGTACACACGGTTGTAACATAACAGAGCCAAAAAGAAGATAACTCCTTCAGGTAAAAAAAATGAATGAATCGAAAGTGAACTGAGCTGAAATGAGAAAAAAGAAGATTCTTTTACTAGGCTTTTTTACCTCTCTTTTTCCTGTCCTTGAATTAAAAAAAATATCACACGAGTTTATTAACCAAGGTGTAAAAAAGTAATGCTTCATGTTATCTCACAGTCGAGCACACCAAAGCTCAAGAAGATGAATATTATAATAACTGGTTGTGCTGCAACACTGCATCGCCCCATCAGATGAAAGGATTGAAAATAAATGCTTCTGATGTATCATTAAAGAATATTACAAGACTACTGACCACTACGAACCCTCAAAGATTGAACTGCTATACTTTTTTCCAAGGTGTAACTTATCATCACCTATATGTGGAATCTGATTTTTACAGCAGAAGGTTCTGGCAGTAAAAAGGAACCGCCATTGCATCCATGCCCTGCTTTGAAGCTGCAGGACAAGAAAGCAGTGCCCAGCTAAAGAATTGGCATTCAGTAGTCAAGTTTCATCCATTCATACCGTCCGGGTAGTGGATTGTCATTCACGGGATCGAAGTTGTACCTAAAGATCAAACCGGCGGTAGCAGCATCATGAGAAGAAGATTGTGTAAAGATAACAAGAGAAGTATCATGATTGTAGTGAAATAGAAAAGCCTTTTGATACAAAATGGAAGATAAAATAGTAAAAGGACATACTTTTCCATGAATAAACGTTGCTGCAGTTGCTCTGCACCTGCAAAAAACTCTTCCATCTCTAAGGCAGTAGGTGAGCTTAGATGCAAAGGATTCTGTATTCTCCTGTTTATTAATGTTGATTTGGTAGGCCTGGTTGTACAATCTGTCTGGGAATCACTTATTGGACTACATGGCGTCGACTCCCTGATAAACCTGTAATCAACAGATCCTATATCAAATCCTGACAAATCATGTGATGATATAAAATGAAATATAAATATTTTTTTTGGTGATGAAATTTTCAGAATGGCCATAGGCAAAAGTTTGCAGTAGCAGAACTTTATAAGCCACCAAAAGTTAAAGACACAAAGCATAATGGACTTTGCCATGTTATTAGTGATAGTGCAGCAGGATTAAGTAGTGCACCTTACTGAAGAAAAGAAAATTTGCTCTGCAACATTGAGACCTAAAATCTTGGATCACATGAGACAAACTGTTTATCGATAATATGGTTGCTCTTGGCAACATCATGTTGAAACCTATCATTTAGCATCGCATCGGGGCATAACCCACAAGACACAAGCAGCCGAGTGGCAAAATTTAGCTATCAGCCAGGGCTATGTGATCTTTCTTTTTGTTCATATCTGGTGACTACAGAAATGGTTACATATGATTTCTGAAGCATAGCTTCAAGTTCTACTGTTCTGTGTCTGTGGATGTCTTTGTTAGCATATGTCAAATGGCAGGAGTTATTCACAGGGGAAATAGTGCACTATGATGATAGCGCTAGCAAGTAGACTGAAACAGCAAAGCATGCAGTATTTAAGTTCTAAAGACAGCAAAAAAATGTTCAAACTCGGAAGAATACTAGGAAAACATAGTCTTGGAAAAGAAAGAACAAAACAAAACTAGCCTAGGATACCATGAAAAGCGGAAGTACGCAGGAATGAACACTCGTGATTTCTTACACAGACAAAGCTTCAGACTATTAATCTAACAAAAAAAAACGATTAACTTTTTTTTTCAAGGGTAGACAAAAACACAAGAGCAAGCCTAAAAAATGAAGTTATGCAGTAAATAATATAAAAAAATAAAAGAAAAAAAATAGTAGGGAAAAAATGTTCTTGAAGTACAAAAGAGCTTGATTTGGTGAATGCAGAATGCACCAGAGGCGAAATAAAAGTAAAGATAACAAGATCAAAAGAAAGAAAGGAAACATATTTGATGCAACAACATCCTTCCAAAGCCTCAGTGTCAAGCTAAAATTTCAGTATGAATGGAGATGAAAAGCTTATACTCCCTGTAAAATCAACAAATGTGATTTTTTTAAGCAGGAACCCACCTTTCTGTCGTCTCCAACTCGAGAACGTTCTCCACAAAGGATGCCTCCCTGTCCGGCGCCGCCAGTTCATCCCTCTTCGAACACCGCCGCAGCGAAACAGGCAGGAGGCTGTGTTTGGAGGCGTCCTTCGGCTGACTGTTACCGGAGGAAGGAGGGAGGGGCTTCTCGAGACGGCGCCCTCGGAGCTCGAGGTAGGCGAGGGAGGCGTCCGGCGCGGCCGGTTTCTGAAGCGCCGCGAGGGCGCGGGCGCGGGTGCGTACGCCGAGGGAGGACTGGTGGGAGACCTCCATGACAGCCACCTCGCTGGATAGCTTTTCCTTTATCATGTACTTGCCCATTACACCACTCTGCTCTGCTCTGCTCTGCTCTTCTTCCCAACCCCCACTAGCAAGCAAAAGCGAAAGAAAGAGGAGTAGAGAATGGGAGGAGACGAAGATACGAGAAATCAGAGTGCAATCTTTGGATAGGCAGAGCAGGGGAAAATAATGGATTTTTAACGCTGGTAGAGAGAGAGAAAGAGAAGATTTTTTACATGGGATGAGAGTGGAGAGAAGAGGAGAGAGAGAGAGTCCGAAGAGCTACAACAAAGGGACGAGGGAAGGAGGGCTTTTTGCTATTTGTATTTGGTAACAGAGGAGTGAGAAAGCGTGAAGGAAGGGAAAATGGAGAGAGAAAGGAGAAGAATTGGTAAATAGATACTTGAGAAGCGTGCCGAGTATGATATGGAGCGGTATATATATATATATATATATATATATATATATATATATATAATATATATATACATATAT
>LTAE01010426.1:1612-16861 GCA_001647135.1 Pontederia paniculata
ATTTTATAAATTAATTAATACCGTGTCCATCATGCCATATATAATTAGCCTTTATTTTATTTTTAATAAAAAAATAACTACCAAATAATTGTGATAATATAATAAATATTTAATTTGTAAAATTGTTAAGATAAAAATATTTATAATATTATATATATTATTAATGTTATAATTTTGTACAGAATTTAATAAAAAAATATTAATTATAGATGATTATGTATTTATTAAAATAATTTAATTTAATAAAGTAAATTAGTTTTTTGTTCTTGCTCATGGTAAGAACAATTTGTTCTTACTTTAGTAATAAAAAATGGTGGTTTTGCAAACTTCAAGGCGGTTTTGAAAAGTAGGAGAATAATCTTGTTCTATGAGCGTTTGGGTGCAAAAGAAAGAATAGATGATTTATTCTACCCTTATTCATGTACCAAACAGGCCCAAAGTGTGTTTCTCAAATGGTGGTGATTTTTTTTTTGGATTATCCCTGTGGGGCCCCCAGTCTCAGGGCTACTAGCACCTGACTAATCCGGAGTCGAGGACAAGAGCAGAACGGTATTCCTCTGGCCAAATTTGGCGACTCCGGGGCTTACACTTTATGCATAATGAATGAGCCCGATCATCTAGATCTCAATTTATCATGGAATAACTTCAATTTTGAATTGAAAAGAAGAATTTAATATCCAATTCCGAAGGATCTACAAAGGATTCATTTGTTATGCTAAACTTTTGCTTTCTCTTTAAGTTGTTGCATTTTCATATATCTGCAAACTTGATTCCTTTAACTCAACTAGCTAAATGTTTCTTTTTTCTTTTGCAGTAATCATGTCTAGGTTTTAATGGCTTAACGACCCAATAAATTTTGTAGTCTAGTTTTCCTCTACAATAATCATGTCCAGGTGTATAAGGTGATGTTCCAAAAGATGTTTTTAGGTTGTTTTGGACGAACATAAAGCTTCATCTAATTTAGTAAATGAAAAATCTTTTCAAAACTTGGGAATGACCTTTTCTAAAATGGTATTAATTTGTTTGTTGGAGACCTCCATTTGTCCACCATATTTCTTCATTATGTTTTTAAACTATTTTACTGTGAAGTATGTGCCTCTAACATTATGACTTTGGAAAGATGACTTCGTTGAACATCCGTTGGGTTGAGAATGCATCACATTTAGTTGGCAGGCTTAAATCTACATAGAAGCATAATCCATGACAATCAGAATGTATTTATACTTCCAAAATTTGCGAAAGGTCCTATAACTTCCCATACATCAAACAATATATTTTTAAAATTTCATTGTGAGTTATTTCATTCCTTAAATTTTACTTGCATAATAAATCACATCGTATGCTTTTTTTTATCCCAAAATTGCTCTCATTGCATGGTCACTCGCATTATAGGCATGAAAACAAGGCTGACTTAATTTTGTTGAATGTTTATATAATATACTGTCATTAAAAATAGAGCTAAATGCATGAGATTGAGGTAAGTGTGGCTCCATTATAATGTCATGTCATCCATATGAATAAAAATAACAAGTATCATTTAATTGTTGATTTAACTCAAACAATATAAGAGTTTGACTTCAATTATAATTAGATCTTTTATTTTTTTATTTTTAATGTTTCTATTATAACTATTAATTTTTAACAATTTAATAATTCTTTATTTGAAAAAATAAAAAAATTGAACAATCTTATGCGATTAGTTTCATCAAAATGTTATCAAAATAAAAATATATATATATATTTTTCATCATTTATTTGTCACAACATCATCACATTTTGACGAATTATTTTCATCATAACCAATACATCATAATAAGCACATTTTTTTTGTAGTGTGTGCCTTAAGGCATGATGTTGTTCCCAACCACCATCCCTCACCATGCGAGTGGGGTAGGGATACGCGGAACAGCCCTACCTTGCCTCTATGGCGAGGGAGGGCGGCAGCCCAGTCGCTCTACGAACAAGGGCACGCCCATGCCTTCCTCCCTCGTGATGGGGGAGGGGCAAGGTGATATTGAAAGGATGGAGAGAAAAAAAATGCAGAATGTTGTATTTGGATCTCGGGATTCACAAGAACATATGAATGCACTTCCAAGTCTTGATAAGTATCGAGAAAGATGAAATAATAAGTAAATTCTATTTTAATTTTACCTTAATTTGTGTTCTTTAAAGACATTATCATATTATTAAATATGATGTATATGAAAAAAGTTAAAAACTAAACTCATAAGTGGGCTCCCTAGTTGTCTAAATAAAAATTCATTAAGAAACATATTTGTGAATAAAAGTAATATTTTTATTTTATAATAATAGTTTAAAAAAATTGTAAGCAAGCATAACATCATCATGAACATAAAGGCCCAAGGTATGGATCCTTAGAGAAACTCGGAACTAAAAATGGGCAATGTTGAGATAAATTTATTGGATACCCTTATTCTCTTTCCATTCCAGGGGCAAAGCTAATTGAGAATATTATCGAATTTAGAGAAAATAAATCAACTAAGGACTTAACAAAAAAAATATGATTATAATTTGTGTCTCTTTTTTTCTCATAAAAATTGGGACCCAATTAAAATAGTGTTATTTTATAATAACACAAATTATTTGCATCCTAATTTTTGGGGCACAAAATGTGCATCTCTTTTTAACTCATAAAATTGAGGAGATAATGAAAATACCATTGTTAAATAAGGACGCAATCATACTATTATTTGTTAGTCAAATCATAATTCATCTTAAGGATCCTTTGTAGTAAAGACTTTCTTCATAAGTCAAATCATATCCTCAGGAAGATGACACAAGATGCAGTAAGATGTTTCCCTATACTATTAAATCACCATTAACGAGTTAACCTAATAGACCACAAATGACAACGTCCTTAACGGGTCAGAATCGTAGGACACAAATTGCTGCAACTAGAAAGTCAAGAATCAATTCTACAGAATTTATGAACTAACAGAGGACGTGTCAATAGTCAACTAATCAATTCAATCAAAACTGAAGAAAAATAATGCACTCAGCAATCATGTTCATGAAGAATCAATTCAATGAAAAATCTCGAAAACTATATAAATTATGCAGTAGCAATAATATCAATGAATACAAGCTAACACAAAATATTCAAAATAGATTTTAATTACAGAATTCGTCTCAATGACGTGTGGAACAGAAAATACTCCTCTGGATGTCGAAAAGACGACGAATAACTCCTTAACGAATGACGAGCTTGACTTCACAGCAGCCCTTCAGATTAATCTTCGTTCTCTGGCTTCAAGGTATAGGTTGACGACTCCTAGCTTCCTCCTTAGATCTCTGGATAGAATATGAAAATATGAGATGAGTTTTGTGCCTCCAAGATTCCCCCCTTCTGGTTGCAAACAAAATTCTTTTATACCTAGGATTTCCTAGGGTTAGATTAGCATTACATATGAACCATTAGATCAAATATGTTCCTCGATCAACGGTGATGATGAGAGTCCAATAAAACAACTAAATCCTCAGAAATAAGATAGAATCCAAATTTTAAAGTCTTCAATCAAATCCCAAACTTCTTGGTCGTCCAATCATCTCGAAATCTCGAATATATTAAACTGCGTACATACATCACAGCCCGTGACAGGATGTCACGTCCCGTAAGTGTAGATAGCTTCATTATTTCTCAAGTCATCACGACCCATAATGATATTTCACGACCCGTAACTTGGGCGCTGGGTAGCTTCTGATCTCGGATTCTTCTAACTTACGACCTGTAATATGATATAACGGCCCGTGACAATTCTGGACGACAATCTGCTGCTTTTGTCAACGCTGTGATAACAGGTGACGATCCATGATATGACCCTTCACGGCTCGTAACATGGCATAACGGCTCGTGATGGATCTGTTTGGATGTTGCAGACTCTCGGCAAGTGTGATATGTGCGTCACGATTGTGATGTGCACCATAACAGCCCGTAATCTTTGAGTTGGATGCACCGGCAGATTCAAGGCTTCGTTGCTGCTAATACTGATACATCACGATCCGTAACATGTGATCATGGCCCGTGATGGACTCCTGATGCTCCTTTGCAGTTTTGAGATAGATTTTGATGTTTCTTCCGCCTATCCATGTGATTTTATACAAAATTACACCAAACAAGAGTAGATTTCAGACTTGGAAGAATATAATCAAATAAAGTAGAAAATAGATGCATGCAGTGTGAAAATGACTCAGAATAATGCCTAATGCAAACCCTAAAATATGTTGTAAAATGCATGCATCAGTTGTGTTTGACAAAGTAAATAATAGGATTTAAAATATCATTTAGCGATATGACTAACTCAACTCACTAAATAAGGTGTTTGGTAAAGTAATTTTCTTATTAGCGTTTAGCTAGAGGTTCATAGTAGGCTAATTTAAAAAAAAATAGAATATAAAATTTAGAGATTCAAAATGTTATTCCCAATTTAACATTCAATTATAATATCTTCTTATTATTTTTTTATATAATTTATTGTTAGAAAAATCTCAATTAAATAGTGTGAACATAAATAAAAAATTAAATGTTCTTGGATTTTATGTCTTAATATAACAAAATTTTAATTGAAAATTAATTATTATTATTTATTACATTGCAACAAAAATTTAAATGCATATAATATTGAAAATTAAATAATTTATTATTTCATGTCCATTTATATTATTATATATATATAAATTAATTCAACCGCTAAATTTATCAAATATTTATTTATTAATTCTATAATCTAACTTCTAAATATTAATCGGCATTCGCTAATCATTATCCGCTTCTTAAACCACTTACGATGTCAAATATAGTATAGAAAGTCTCTTTTACTAAAACCTCTATGAGCGATTCTTTGTTATTAGTCATAGGTTGTATTGGGCAAAAAAAAATGATATAGAGTTTAAAGATTTAACCAAAGTCAAAACACTCTTCTGTTATATTGATGTGTTTGTTAAGTTATTTCATGTAATAGAGGTTAATCAATTGACTATTTTAGTTAATATTCACAGGTCATGAAATATATGTTCATTTTTTATACCATTCTATTTATGCAAAACTAAAACCATTTACTCAATTAATAATAAACATACTTAAAATAATTAATTATCTTTTAAATAAAGATAATAATTTCTTCTAAAAGCAACATGTCATAAGGGACGGATCCGTGACATCCTTGTTCTAATCGGGTCAAAAATCGGCCCTAGTTTTTCTTTTCCTATTTACATTAAAGTATAAGATCATGATTAAAATTATTTATTACACAATATATATATATATGTATGTATTAATATATATATATATATATATATATATATGTATGTAAACTTGAGAAAATACGTTATATATATATATATAATATATATATATATATTACTTAAGAAAATGCATGCGTACTAATCACATTTTTTTTCTTTTGGGTTGAAGACATCTTTTACCGCCAATATCTCCATTTGGAAACAGAGAAGCCGTCGACGACCCCAACTCCGGCAGCTCTGTTCGTCGAGCACTCCCGTCCATTGCCTTGATGGCCTCTACATCCTCCAGCGATCTCCTTCCATCCCCTTACGACACGCTCGCCGTGGCACTCTCTGATCGGGAGCTCCGGGACGCCGCGTTCGAAGTCTTCGTCGCCGGCTGCCTCACCGATGAACCTCCTGACCTGGTTCGCATGAAGCCACGGAATCTATCCGTCGGCCCTAGCAGGACGAAGGAGGCCCTGGGGATCAGTTCGTCCAAGAATGGCCGCGGCAGCCCGGGTCCCAAGTCCTCCAGGAGGCGTCCGAAGACGAAAGAGGAGCTGATGAAGGAGCAGATGGGAATCTCCAGAGATATGGATTTCCTGGTTCGGCATGCGCTGTGTATGATCGATCTCCCGAAGGTGAGTTCATATTCTTGTTCTTGAGATTGGAAAGGTGGGTTTGTCATCTGAACATTTTACTTGGAAACTTACCAAAACGTAGCGGTTCATCTTTTCTTTACATTCATACTGTTGGTAGCACTTTGCAGTCGTCCATCTTGTAGCATTACGCGAATTCTTGGTGGCCGTCGTTCTTCTTACATTCTTTTGCAAAAAATGACTCATAATCTCTGGTTTTCTTGCATTCAAATATCCAAAATATTGCTCTTAGTTGGTAATGAGAATTCAGGAATCATGTCACTGTGTCATCATCTCTATTAGAGGTTCCTTCATTTTAGTACATTTTGGCCATCAAATTGGTGCAACACACCACTTGCCAACTATATAGATATGTTACAGAATGATGGCTAATCAGGTGCAGAATGCAGAATCAGATTAATGCACTGATTTTTCACTGTGATTGTTTCTCTTTCTCCTGTATGAATATTTTCTACTAAAAAAGCAGAATGAATTCTTTCCGGGATTTTTTGATGAGAATATGAAGCATGGTGAATTAGGAACTTAAAGATTTTACCCATCAACTATATAAATATCTTCTAGTAATGAGACTTTCTATTGCTTTTTTAACCTTCTGATGTTTCTTTTACCTTTCTTAGGCTGGCCCGAGCCCAAAAATCAAGTCCACGGTTTTACCCTTTGTGTTACTACATAGCTTACGCTCTTTTGATTTTTCTAATCTAGAAGAGTATGAAGCATGGCGAATTAGGCACTTAAAGGTTCTTGAGGCTGGTCTTATTTTGCACCCTCTTATTCCGCTCGATGTGTCGGATGATGCATCACAGAGGTTTCTGCAACTCATCACAGAAGCTAAGAATGGACCACTTGAGGACGAATCTAGGAATGTTCTGCGTAGCACTGTGACGACCCTCGCTTCTAGATCTTCTAATGAATCTGCTTCAGATGTCTGCCATTGGGCTGATGGCTATCCACTTAACCTTCATCTGTACCAAATGTTGTTACAAGCATGTTTTGACAACAGCGGTGATGGTTCAATCATTGATGAAATTGATGAGGTTTTAGAGCTAACAAACAAGTCTTGGTGCATTCTTGGAATAAATCAGGCACTACACAACCTCTGCTTCTTTTGGACTTTGGTTCAACAATTTGTTACAACTGGACAAGCAGACAGTGATCTACTGGTGGCAGCTAATACTCAATTAGCTATGGTTGCTACTGATGCTAAAACAACAAAGGATTCACTATATTCGAAGATCTTGAGTTGCACTTTGAGCTCAGTTATGGGTTGGACAGAGAGGAGGCTTTCTTGTTACCATGATACCTTCGATTGGACTAATATTGAACTTATGAAGATCATTGTATCTTTAGGAGTATCAATTGCAATAGTGGAAGAAGATATTTCTGATGTTAGCAAGAAGAGGGAAGAAACTGAAGTAGCTCGTGACAGGGTTGATGCCTATATCCGATCATCTATTAGGACTGCTTTTGATCAGGCAAGTACTCTTGAACTGTCAAATTAAAGTTTCTTTCACTAAAGTTTTGTTAGTGATATGGAAGTCGTTACTTTGATGCAGAGGATGGAACAATTATCAAGGGACAGCAGTAATCCTTGGCTAGCTCTTGCCACCCTTACCAAGGACAGTGTTCATCTTGCAGACAAAGAAAAGGAGATGTTTAGTCCGACATTGAAGAAATGGCATCCCCTTGCTGCCGGTGTTGCTGTCGCCGCACTTCATTCTTGTTACGGAAATGGATTGAAACGAATGATTTCTGGTGCGACGAAGCTAACATCAGAGATAACCCTGGTGCTTGAGGCAGCAGATAATTTGGAGAAAGATCTTGTGCTACGCATTACTGCAGAAGGTTTTTTAGAAAATGAGGATGTTGTAAACTCATTAATCCAAGAGATGAGACCTTATGAATCCATAATTCCTGATCTTGCTGGAGCATGGATAGAGAAAAGAGTAGACACAATAAAAGAATTGATTGACCAGAACATGGAACAAGAGGTCTGGTTCTTCCCTCATTCTTTTTACTCAATTTACATGCAGGGAAGTATTGGATTGTTTCATTGACTTGATGAGAATTCAAATGCTGAATGACATGAGTGTGTTAGAGTGCTCATTGATTTCATGATATCATATCCTCCTCTATGTTAGTGTTCGAATCAAACAAGGAATAAAATCAGCAAGACTAAGCCAATGACAAATGATTATTTATATTATCTACATTTTACATAATGTTTTCAAGAAGTTGTTTTTTCTTCCCCAGCCTTCTGAAGGTGTTTTCTGTGGTCAGTAAGCTGGTTTATAACTTTCTGTGAGAATCATTCAGGTGCAAGATCCAAGCGCAAACATGGAGGATTGTGCAATTGAAGTTCTACGAAGAGTTAATGCGACTATCGATTCTTTCTTTCATCTACCTATACCCATGTACCCAGCCATGCTCACTGATCTTGTGATGGGTCTTGATAAGGGTCTACAGTATTATATATCTAAAATGAAGTCTAATTGCAGTAAGTATCAGAATAGCTTCAATCTGGGTATTTTACACCTTTGATCCTATAACTTAATTGCTTCTCCTTCCAGGCACACGAAGTTCCCTTGCTCCTCCTTTGCCTGCATTAACGAGATGTCGAGTTGGTTTCCAATTTTGGAAGAGAAAAGGAAAGTCACCGGATTCTTCGAAGAGGAGATTGCAAGTTGGTGGTTCAACAAGTGGAGACAATTCTGTAGGCTTGCCTCAACTGTGCAGACGCGCGATTGCAGTTAATCATATTAAGATAGAATTGGAGAATTTGGAGAAGAAGATGAGGACAGGTTTAGAGAATGTTGATGCTTCTCGAGCTGATGTTGCAAGTGGGTTGAATATCAGCTTTGAGCTCAGTACTGAAGCTGTCTTTCAGGAAGGAATTGTGCAAATATGTGAAACAGCAGCATACAAGGCAATCTTTCATGACTTGAGTCATCTCCTATGGCATTCGTTGTACACAGGAGATATTGCTTCTTCGAGAATAGATCCCTTCGTCAGAGAACTCGATACTACTTTGGCGACGGTAGCCGGCACTGTGCAGCAGCACCCCACTGTGCGGAATATTGTGATAACTGCATTTATGAAAGCATCCTTTGATGGGTTCTTGCTGGTGCTTCTTGCTGGGGGCCCTAAGCGTGCCTTCTCACGCCAAGATTCTCAAATAATTGAAGAAGATTTCAGGTCGCTTAGAGACTTGTACCTGAGGGGGGGTGCTGATGATGATGGTGGTGGTGTACCTGAGGAATTGGTTGAGGAGACTGAAAGGCAAGTGAAAGATGTGTTGCCCCTGTTCAGCATGGAGTCAGATGACCTTATTAGGTTACTGAAAGATATGATTACGACAGGACACGGTCGTGCACCTAAGTCTCCCTTACCATTACCTCCAACTTCACAGTGGTCATGGAGTTCCCATGATGCCGATACAGTCATACGTGTTTTGTGTCACAGGCGTGAGAAGGTTGCTACGAAGTTTCTCAAGAAAACTTATCATCTCCCCAAGAATATGTAGCAAACTAGCAATGTAAGGTGTCGTCGACGTATTGTCAGATGAACTAGTAGGCATGCATTCTGTATATATGCAATTGTCACAGCATATCTTGGCATGCATTCTCAATTCATTGGTCAATCTTCCCTGCACATATAGTGAAATGTGTCACAACTGTTCTGAATCTGTACAGTGAGTTTACCTGTTCATGTACATTGAATTGCTTATCTCAAAACAAATTTTGTTCGAATCTTGGAACAAAAACATCAGAATAAAAAAGATTTTGATCATTGGAATTTTCTGTGGTAGGAGGTTAAAAAAAAAGTCATTTCCCATGAGGGGATGTCATTATATATAATTAGTAAAAGACTATTCTTAAGCTTAAGTTTTCGTAAAGCAGGTGCTACTTTGTTGATCATAGGTAAATATTTATACATGATAGCACTGCCATATTCATAGGTAAATATTTGGAGCGTTAGGAATGTTCAAGAATTGAATTAACTGCACGACTCAGTACAGCGAGCCGGTGAGTAAGCTTGAACGAAGTATAGGTGAAATATAATAGTTCTGAATTTACTTTCTGGTTTTCAAATAATTATTGTATCACTAAAAAATTAATTGCTAAAATAAAGGATGACGTCATTGTAAAATATCGATATTTATATTTGAAGAGTGACGAAATAGAATTCCGCTTGATGCGAGTCTAACAATACTTGGCTAATAGACATGAGGTAAGGCCTAAAGTAACAAAAGAAAAGTGATCAAAATAGAAAAAAGAAACAAGATGAGATGCAGTACAAGGATAAATTCAAATCTGTTGGCAATATAAACTTCCAACTACTTTCGTTGGAACTCAAATAATGATTACTTTCCTTTTATAGTTATATGATGTTAAAAGCTTTCGACAATAAGCCATCATATAAATCTTCAAAGCCGATCACTTATATTATTCTTCTTCATCTAAAAAATTGTAACGTCCCGCCAGCGCACCCCACACGTGGCCGAATCGATATCTGACACGCGTCGAGATGGCTTCCGAGACGGTAAGAGAATACAATAAACTATGGCAGCGGAAGACTATAAATTACAAGAATGATACATAGCGAAAACGATCAATAGACCGTAACATGGTCATAAGAACATGAAATGTTAACTTACAACATCAAAGTCATGCTTATATAAAGTCTTGAGCTCGTAGCTCGATACATAAGACTCGATATGCGAAAAATATGAAAAGGCATACTAAATGGCTATACAACATATTAGACTCGATACTTAGCATGTGCCATGTGCAACCTTCTTGCCAAGAGCAGCGCCATCATCCCTATGCATGTCGGCCTGCAGGATCCAATGCAGGGGCAAAACCCGTGAGATTTCGTCCAGTATGTAAAACATATAAACAACAACGATAACAATATACCATCAAGTCAAAATCAAGCATTGTATCACTATATCAATATACAATAATGATTAAGTAGTTATATTTTGATACTTTAACCATTTCACATCAATAACAATGACTAACATGAACACTCAATACATTAGGCATCCTAATGTTCAATAATGATAACAATATGTGTCCATGTTAGACTTATCTTATTTGTTACCATTTGATGACCGGAAGTCCCCTTTGCGACTTCCTCAATCCGTCCCCATATAGTCGTCCCCATATGAAGTCGTCCCCATCAATATGAGCCTTGCTCATTACAATACGATCTGGATCTGTGATCCATCAATAAACAATAACAATATGGTTACTTGAACAATTTATCCGTCGACCATCAAATGGACAACTCTATGTTCAATTCAATCAATTTTAATGAGCCTTTAGTAATGATTGGAGAGTTTGATACATCATGGTCGGAAATGATTAGCTAAACCATGAGACGTCTAACTTCCGTGGACTCTGAGCAAATCAATCCACCAATACCCCATGCCTGGGTCAATACAATATGAAGGGAATCAACCATCCCAATACGACAAACGTCTCAATCACCCCAAATATGTCAATTCAATCAATCGATACATCAATCATTAACAATTTAACCTATTACGACTGAGTATGCAACACGTGAGCTAGATTATCAATCAATAGACTCAATACTTTGATATATGATATGATAAAACGAATCTGGGTCAGGGCCGGTCAACCCCTTCCCCAGGTCGGTCGACCGACTCCCTTCAGGGTATCGTCCGACTTGAGGGTCGGTCGAGCACTACATCGACCGACCTTCTATTCTGGTGTCGTTCGACCGACCTTCGGTTCTGAGGTCGTTCGGGTGCGACCGACTTACAATCGATCGACCATATACCGCCCAGACTTGATAGTCGATCGAACCCACCCTTAAGGTCGGTCGACCGACTTGCGTTAGATTCAGAAAATAAAAACGAGTGAACCTAGGGTTTTTTGTAAGTTTTCGATTTCGCCAATACATCAATCAATCTCAGTTCAATACAATAACATGTTCACTCAATAGGGTTTAGACTTAAAACATATAATTTTTATCATATGTACCCTAATTCATTTAAGAGTCTAAAATGAACATAACAATGGGGGTTTCAACATATGAGTTGTTCAATCTATAAAATACATACAATAACATTATAATTCGTGTTCCTACAGTTGAGAAACACTCAATACAACTATATTGACACAAGGTCAATGTAGGGATGCATTTACATACCTCTTTTGCCCAAATTCCTCTCTTTTAACTCCTTGAGTTTGCTTTTCTTCTTCCTTCAATCCTTCAACTCTTCTCCTCTTGATCCTTTTCCTAAATATGCTCCTCATTTTTGCTGATTTGAAGCTGAAAACCCAAGTGAGAAGTTTCAATTTTCGAATATCTCAAGTAGGGTTGAGTTTACTATGTGGTTGAGGAAAGAAATGAAGGAGAAACTAGCTAAAATCTGTTTTTTGGACTTATATAGTGAGTGAGCTGATTTTAAATGGGTTTGGGGGTCCAATGGTGCCTTGACATGTGGCTGCTGTCCCACTCTTTTTTATTTTATTTCCTTTCTTTTCTTTTCTGTTTTTCTTTTTATTAGGGCAGATATTACAAAAATGAAATAAAATAAAGTTCAAAGACTTGAAAGATAAACTCATGGAAACTAAATTAAAACTTTAGCAGTTGTAGCTTGCTTGGCTAGCAACGGCGGCACTCGGGCATGCTATCAAAAGTAGACCCACGAGACAAATGGACAAATAATCGGCAACCTCAATAATGCTGCCAATTAAATGCTGTCTTGCCTTACCGGCAACTCTGAGTTGCAGGAAAGTTAACCCCACTTTCTAACCATATGCATCATAAACAACCAGTAGACAAACCAATATGCTTACAGCGACACACAACGTCCTCATGTGCTATGAAATCTGACCAAGATTGCAATTTACTTCTCAGAAGAAATGATCGGCGTGCCACAGATTATTACCCTGTCAAACTCACCATCCACTCTGCAAGAGGAATGGACCAAACTTCATTTACTCCGGCAATATTTAACTGTTGTTGCAGTGTGCCACTGCCTTCGGCCCCTTGATTTATGGCGGCCGTGGTTCACACGTGGTCTTGGTTTCATGGTGCAATGATAGAAACTTGTTAACTATCAATAATCACACCAAAAAAGAACTACCACCATATATAACTGATGCCCCAACTTCTGAAAAAACTGAAGCACTTTGAACAGCATGGAGACGGACCAACATCCCAAAACTGATCACGATCCTTGAGCAAACTTTTCCTAGTTTACTTTCTATATCACAGAATCTTACGGAGTCAAACAGCAAATGCTATTATTGAATACTTATAACATAGTTTACTTTCTAAATAATTTAATCAGCAATAAGATGCCAAGCCAGCATGACAAAGAAATAAGAATAACCATTACTCAGCAAGCATAAATGTTAATTAGGGTGTCCAAGACGTTGGTTATTCACAAAAAAGCATAAAAAAATCTTTCTGCAGTATACTGGACCTTCCAGATCATATGTTGTTGAACAATGATAACCTGTAATTAACAGTGGTAGTGAAATAGCTAGCTAAGTGTCATTCCAAGATAGCTCATATGCTAAGTATCCATAGATTGCAAGTCAGACAGGTCTATTATGTTCTTTGATGCAGGACTTCATTTATAAGCATGAAACTTTATCAAACAAGACAAGGTTTGCATGACGTCATAAAGGATTTCATGTGGACCCTTAATATGACATCAACACTTGCTGATATCTAAACTTTGCTATGTCCTTAAGAATAGCAAAACAATTATTCCCAACTACGAAGACAAACAGAAATGACACTGTTGCTCTAAAAGGAAAAAAAAATGAAATCAATGACATAGATAGTAGTAAAGATAACAATACATTAGGAAAGGCTCTGCGTATTGACTGGCCAAATTAAAATCTTCTATTAAACCTCCTTTAACATATACATGAATACTGTTTTATGCAACAAAAAGATATCATGAGCATAGGTAAGAATTCAAGTGTTCATTAAAATCTTCCTGAGTGATTCAACCAGATATGTGAAACTGCAAGTACAGTTCTGAGGTGAAAGAATCAGTTATAGTAATCACTTGGTTTGTCGCGACAATAAATTAACTCCGGCCAATGATCATCCACTGAATTTATTTTCGGTTCAAATGCGTTGTATCTGTCCACAGTATGCTCGGTCTTGAGTATCAATAACCTTCATAGGCTTTATAACATTAAAATGAAAATAACCAACGGGTAAGAACCATCCATGGAAGAAAAGATTTCCTTGTAAGGATAATTTATAAGAAACCAGACTGTTTCAATCAAGCTGCAACAGTAGGCAAACTATAAGCTGGCGCCTTAGCCACCCTTCTATCTCTCATCATTCTCCTAATTCTCTGCACATCCTCCCACATTTCAGCACGAGCATATATATTTGAAAGCACCACATATACCCCATCATTCCATGGCTCCAGCTCAAGCAGCTTTTTTGCTGCCCATTCGCCTACTTGTATATTTCCATGCTTCTCACTTGCTCCAAGCAATGTCCCCCATATCACAACGTTTGCTCTAATTGGCATACTCTCCACAACCTCTCGTGCCTTCTCCAGCTGACCAACCCTCCCTAGCATATCCACCACACACCCATAATGTGCAATTGTAGGCTGTATTCCATACTCTCCCTCCATAACATTCAAATAGTGCATCCCCTCGGCGACGAGCCCCTTGTGAGCACATGCACTGAGCACGCCAACAAATGTCACCTGGTTCGGCCTCACGCCTTCTTCCTGCATCGCTCGGAAGAAATGTAGCACAGAAAGTTCTTCACCATGCATAGCAAGGCCCATGATCATCGCAGTCCACGAGGACACATCACGCCTGGACATTCTTGAAAAGACTTGGTACGCTTGATCAGTTCTTCCACACTTTGCATACATGTCAACCAACGAGTTGGACAGCATCATGTCCAACCTCCCCGAGCACACAGCTTGAAGCACGCACTTGTGCACCTGCTGAGCCAGCCGGAGGTCGCCCAGACCGCCGCAGGCGGATGCAACACTGACCATGGTTACATCATCAGGAACGAAGCCGCTCCTCCTCAGCTCGACGAACATGTTCACTGCCTCGTCTAAATGCCCGCCCTGTGTTAAGCCGTTGATGACAGCGTTCCAAGAACCAATCTTCCTGTCAGGATTATGATCAAACAGCCTACGCGCACAGTCGAACTCCCCGCTCTTAGTGTAAACGCTGATAAGGCCGCTCTCGGTGAACTCATGGCGATCGAGGGCGAGCTTGACGGCTAGTGCATGCATCTGGAGGCCGGCAGCGAAGGCGAAGAACTGGGAGACGGCCTTGAGGGCGATAGGAAGGGTATAAAAGTCCGG